>JACBKR010002684.1:0-33559 GCA_014218235.1 Colocasia esculenta | reverse complement strand
GTCTGCATGCCGCTCAGCGCGCGACACGCGGCGCGCATGCAAACGACAACCACCCAATGGCGGTCACAAGAACGCAACATGTAGGACCGTCGCGTTTAGAACACGACGTCCCCACGTCACGTTCACAGACAGTGAACGAGCTGGTCTTTTCGGCCAGCCTACCGGCCCACAACCACACCCAACCTGTACACACACTGAAGCACGCCACATTGCCACGCACTTGGCCACCACAAACTCTACAAAAGGATCCGCATATGTTACATCCCGGGTTTTGGTTCCCTGGAGTTGGCCTTGGGATCGCGACATATAGGGCTGTCACATTCTAAACGCGACGCGTTCCGTGTCGCCTTCTAGTTGAGAAGGCAACGGCCCCTGTGTCGCGTTCTGGTGGTCTTCTGTGGCTGTTTGCCACGTGTCTGCAGTGCGTGTGTGAAGGCGACGTGCCAGTTGTCGCGTTCACCTGAGACGCCTGCGTGTGTGACACGTGGTCTGGAGGTTGTCTGTCTGTCAGAAGACCTGTCGGAAATTTTGAGAAGGCGACGAGATAGGCATCACGTTCTGGTTGAGAACGCGACAAGCATCTTGTCGCAACCTCAGTTCCGAGGCCTTAAGGCAGTAGACCCTCCTTTCTTCCTCCCTTTTTTCCCTTTCTCCCCTTCCTCTCCTCTCTGAGGTGGGGGAGCTCCCTCCCTCCTTCTCAGGCATTTTGGAGCGTGGAGGCGCCGGCGAGCTCATGGTGGAGCAGTGGAGCAAGCGTCGTGGAGCAAGGAGGAGGTGGCCGAGCCATCGTGAAGGCCCATCTGGGTTCGGTTCTTCGTTACCTGTAGGGATTTATTGTTCCCTTCCTTGTTAGAGTAGATGGAGCTTAGTTTTGGCGATCCTTCCCGTGCTCGTGAGTTCCTTGTGATTTCGCACGGTGGATGCTTGCCGGTGCTTCGTACGTGTTTAGCTTAGTTCTCATGGTGTGTGGGCAAGGAGAGGTGGCATTGGTGCCCTCGAGCACCTTTTAGTGTCCTTGTTAGTGTGCTCCCCTCCCTCTCTTGTTTAGAGGAGATTATGTAGTTTCGGGACCATGGATGGCCCCATTGCTCGGTTCGGGCTTCTGTCTGAGGTCGCAACAGGTTAGCTGTCGCAACACCAGACAGAAGGCGATGTGCAACCTGTCACATTCTGGTGGCGACAGGTTGGCCGTCGCATTCCCCTCTCCCATTCAGTTCATGGTTCCGATCGTGGCAGAGGATTGCTCAAGTCCAAGTTGGTTAGAGGGAGGTCTCACCAACTTGGCACGAGGTCAGTCCTCCTGTTTGGGGTCTTGGCCTTGTGGCCCTTTGCGGTGTGGGCCTTAGGGTGGGTCTGCCCCAAGGGCCCTACCTTCAGATGAGGAATGCGACAGTTCGATACGTCGCGTTCTGAATCTGAAGGCGACACCCGTGTGTCGCTTCTGGTTGCGATAGGATCCATGTCGCATTCTGCCTTCTGGTAGCGACTGGGTTCTCATCGCCTTCTGGCTTTGGTGTTGTCAGTTGTGGGTCTGCCTGACCGCTTGGGGGTTCGGCCTTCTGATGCTAAACGCGACAGGTTGATACGTCGCGTTCAGATCAGAAGGCGGCACCCTGGTCGTCACGACCTGGTGGCGACAGGTGGTTGTCGCCTTCTTGTTCAGAAGATGATGCTTCTGTGGTCGCGTTCCGGTTGCCTGTGTTTCTCGCTTTGGTGGTTGTGCCTGATTGGCCGAACGGCCCTCCTGGGGTTTCCGGCGAGGGGTACCGTGAGTGCCTTGCCGGCTGACTTGTATTAGTTACAAGTCAGCTGTGACGTTGCTTGTGGTGGTTGCCCCGCCTGTTCTCTTTCGTCAGTGCTTGGCACTTGAGGGCTTGTCCCGTTCAGAGGTTGTCTCCGTTTTCATGGGACCCCCATCCTCGGGAGCCTGTTGAGGGAGTTCTCTGGGCTACGAGCGTGCTCGATTGTGTTGCAGCTGTGTTGACGAACTCTAGGCTGAGGGGAAAAGGGTGGTGGGTAGCGGCGTAGAGTCGCTTGTGGAGCTCCCTTAGCTGAGTCTGTGTCGCCGAGGTGGTTGAGGCGTTCTTTCATGTTTTGTATGTATGTATGCAAATATCTACATAAGTGATAGTTAGTGTACTTATGCATGCATGTGTAAAATTAGATGTAAATAATGTATGAATGGTATGATGGTAGCCTGTACATAATAGTATACATATGGCTCATATATAGGTATAAGTTGTGCATGGTTTTCTGCATGTTTTTAGTTCTGTCGAAGGCCAACTTGGCGTCAATATCAATGGACGTTTGTGTTGTGTCGGCGTCAACCATATGGACGCCAACACTAAATCCACCATCCAGCGATGTGGACGTAATTTCTCTGACCTGCATGCGTTGCAGAGCCCGGATTTCCGGGAGCAAGCTAGCTCACCCATTGGGGAGTGTCCCCAACGGTCTGAAAAGGTTCACATCAACCCTGCGGGATGGGAGAGGCCTCTCTCCTATATCTGAACCGAGTTGAACCCTAAAACCCCTCTTGACCTCTCTTGAGAGATAGAGAAAAACCCTAGCTGCTGTGAGCAAAACCCCACCTTTGCAACCTTTAATCCGGCGATCTGAAGCTTGATCCGGCCATCTACCACGACAAGGAGGTAGCTGGAACATCGAGGAAGGCATCCCCGACCTCGACCTGCTGTGGAGCTTGCTCAAGAACCCGGAGGAAGGCTTTCTTGGGAGCTTCTTGGGACTGCCCAAGGAGAGCTTCACCGCCACCTTTGATCCTTCTGGAGATTTTTGAAAGGCAAGTAACCTACACACATCGTCCCTGTAGATGTCTAGTAGGTTTCTTATTTTTACACATTTTTCCTCGTGTCCTAGATCCCCCATTCTTCTTGTTAATGGAGCTCGGTCTGTGTTCCTGCACAGACAGGAACTTGGCGTCAATGCCTTGACGCCAAGATCTCCAGTGTGCGTCCAGCGATCTTGCCGCCCATCTTCTTGAACGGCCAGACGCGGATGAACGGCCAGACACTGCCGCCAAGTTCTCAATGCAGAACAGTGAACTGTTCTGCCTTAAGTAATTATTTTCTAGACTTTGACGCATGAGGATATAGTGTAATTTTTATATGTTATGTAAAATAGCTAATGTGATGTGTGTGAAATTTATGTGATTTATGTGGATGGCATAAATTGTTGGATTTATTGAAATACATGTTGGGGAAAAAGGGTTATGCACGATATCTACTGTCTATATGATTTCTGAGGAATTAATTGCCCTGGATTTTTCTACCCCATGTGTATATGTGTCAGTTCATACCCTGTAATTTGAAGAAATTATCCATGTTCATATGATTTACTGTAATTACTGCAATGGAAATAGGAAGTATGTGTAGGATTTTCAAAAAATTCACAGTAAATGGTATGTTGTGAAATAAATCCGGGAAAATTCTATGACAACATATATGATAGATTCAGATCTGTGAATTGTCAATCTGAGAATTTAGGTTATGTCCCATGACAAGTTGAATTATGAATGGCATGCAACTGAATGTTTTAATTTCTGTAAATGCAATATGAGTCAGAAAAATGTGAAACTTTGCATGTGAAATCATAACCTGTAGTCAGCATGTGGTTAAATTCTCAAGTCATTTGGACAACTATACAATGCAATAAGAAATTTCCATGCGAGAATATGTGAATTTGATGCATGCCATGTGAAATGATTTAATTTCTGTGCAACCCAACCTGATTGTGAAACTTCCTGAATGTTAATTTATGTCATCTGTAGTGGCATGATTAGGAGAAAAACAGAGTCATGTTGTGATTAAGAGAATGAATGTGATGTGAGTGTCATGCGTAAAAGTATGTGTTAAAAATCAGTGAACGTGAAATGTGTAAGACTGTGCCAAGTGTGATACTGCTTCCATAGAGGGCTGTGGAACCGTACCATGGAAAAGTCCCATGGGAAGGTCAATGTGTTGTGATCCTAAGGGCATTAGGATGAAATCCTGGAGGTGGACAAGTACCACTGGTTAGGGTGGAGACTTGTTCTCCCGGTCTGCGCAGTCCAAGAGTCGTCACTATATTGCCTAGGTGACGTCTATGTGTATGTGATGTGATGTGTCCTTCTTATGGTGGTTTGGACTATGTGTCACGGCACTAAAGTGAATATGTGAAAATGTGAAATGTGAATGTGTTCATGTGTAAAGTGAGAATGTGAACATGTGAAATTGTGAATGTGTAAAGCGTGAAGTATGTGAATAAGAAATTGTGTAAATTTGTGAAACCAAAATGTGAGGATGTGAAATTGAAATCCATGATATAATGATCTGAAATCATGTTAAAACAGCAATATAAATGTGGTTATGATCATGTCCTAATGTGTACAATGCGTAGAATCCATGCTAGGGACAATCCTTACTTATGTGTAAACCATTCCATGTATGTTTACCCTCACGTTGTGGTTTGAATGAGAATGTAGCTTTCATGTGTTAGATTGTAAAATGTTAAACCATGTCAAAACAGCAAGCTTAAAGCATGCAAAATGGTTATGTGCATGTGGAAGAATGAGTAGTAACCATGTTAGCAAATGTTTCTTTCATGTATGTAAGCTAATCATGCTAGATTGCTTTCATGTTTTAGCTTAATTGAAAGTAGAACTTTCATGTGTTGGAATGATTAGAGAGCATGTGATAGGAGATTTAATTTAAGAAAATCTGAAAGCATGAATCATGTGTTTCATTAGTAGAATTACCCTGATAGGTTGTTAATTTCAATGTCACGCATGCTACATGTTGTGTCTTGTAAATGTGTATGTAAAAACTGCTATGATATGTGCATGAATGATAGATGTAGTGTTATTTGCTGAGTCTTTTAGACTCATTACTTGCTTCGGCGTACAGGTGTAGTAGGTGACACACCTTTGGAGGAGACCGTGGAGAGCGACTCCGAGCGCGGGGTAGTAGCTAGCTTGGTGGAGCTAGTTGTGACATTTTGACATTTGATGTATGTAATGAGACATTGTATTAGAATTATCATGTAAACTTGGGACAAACTATGTGATTTATCTTAGCACTTCCTTTACATGGATATGTGGACTTTAGCTCTTTAAATCAATCGAATCCGTATGTTAAATGTGGATGATGAATGAAATGAAGATAGTGGTTCTTTTACTTCCGCTACTATGTTCTTATATTCACGTGTATCTCGGAATGTTATTGTTGGATAAATGTCCCACTGTGGCAACGTTCACTATACCGACGTGGGTTGGTATAACCGTACCGGTATAATGAGGGTCGCTACAGTAGGTCCCTGACCTCGTGGCGTGTCCGGTTCCAGGGTGGTTCTGCTTGTGGGCCCTCGACCTTGTGGAGGTCCGAGGTAGCCGTGCTGGTGGTGAGACATCCATCTCACGGGGTTGCTCAGTGTCTCTCGTGGTGACACCTGGTTGTCCTTCCCGACCTCGTGGAGGTCTGGGATGTGGTTCTTGTGTCGTGAGACTCTGGTCAGCATGGTTGCTCCGGTGTTCCATGAGCCTCTTGTCTCGGCAAGTGCGTGCCGAGGGTTGCTTCTGCATTGTTTGACTCCGCTGGTTCTGCGAGAGTCGTGTCGGCCCGACCCTGGTTGTGGGTCGTGGTATTACTCTGTTCCGCTGCTTTGTAGTACTCTGCAGTAGGTGTTTTCTCGCTTTACTACGTTAAGAGTAGTTTGCTTCCGCTTTCGTTGGAGTTCCTGCTGCTCTAGCTGGTAAGGGACTGGTTATCCCTACTGAGCCTTGTTCGCGAGGCTCCCCCCCACTCTTTTTAGGTAGGGACTCTCTGTAGCAGGAGTTCGTTGCCAGACGGTTGTGGTGGCAGTTTGTACGCCGTGCATTGCCAATAGTGTGAGTTGTGACCGTAAGCGCTTGTTCAGGAGTGAGTTGAGAGTTGCCTTTTGCAAGTCCTCGGGTATGCCCCTTAAGGACTGCACCTTTCTTTTTGTACCATAACTTTTATTTGGGACATGCTGTACATAATTTCTTTATTAATGTACAAACTTTCTGGTTACAGTTATTTGAATTCATAACTTATCTCACTGGACTAAGTTCTAACCCTTCTGGGTCTTCGGATCCATGGGTGGCGGCGCGACCTTCGGGGGCCCTGGCAGGGGTCCGGGAGGTCGGGTCGTTACAGTGGTATCAGAGCTCAGGGGTCCAACGAGATTTGTAATTAGTTAATAACTATGGCAGCCCAAAGAAAGGTTCTAGTACGCTGCTGGCCCCGTCCGTGTAGAGTTGCTGTTTGATGTGAGCAATTGGTTCTTTGTTGCAGGTGGCTAGCTTTCCAGCAGGGTTCAGTGTGAGCTGCAGGAGAGTGTTGCTGCTATTGCTGGGTGCGCGTGCTACGAGCGTGGTTGCTGTTTCGCTCGTGCTGCGGTTGAGTTCGTCGTCGGCCTGCGCGTCCGTGTGGGTGTGTCGCGAAGGCTGGGAGAGCCTACTTGTGGTGTGGCCTTCACTGGTGCAGGGTTGTGGTCTGCGGAGCCGGTCGAAGGTGTCCTTGCCTCGTTGGCTGTCCCCTTGTTGTTGGGTGTGTACTGTGTTGGTTGTGTGTCTGGCCTCGCATGCATGTGCGTCGTTGTGCACTGTGCTCTGCTCAGTCGGCATCTTTGCTCGAGCTAAGCAGATGCTTGTGTACTGTGTTGCACCGCTGGTTGAGCGCTGCTACAACTGTCTGTGGTTGTTGTCGGCTTTGTGCTGGCTAGTTGTGAACTCTGGTGAGTTGCTCCCGGAGTTCTTCTCTGTTGGTTCTGGTGGAAGTGAGGTTTCCCCAGAACTGTGGTGTGCTCATTTCTGGTGTTGTTGGTGTTGTGTTGCCTCGAGGTTGAGGTGGATCGCTTGTTTGCCTTGTGTTCTGGTGATGTTTCCCAGAATGGTTTGTTGTTGTCCTGGTGAGGGTTTCTCTCAGGACTGTCCCATGCTCGCTTCTGTCTGTTGTTGTGCTACCTCAGAGTCTGAGGTGTGCTGTCTGTTTGGCTGGTGCATTCTGGCGGGTTTTCCCAGAGCGGTGCCTTGGTGGTTCTGGTGGAGGTTCCCCAGGACCTGCTTGCGTTGCTTCTGCATTTCTACTTGCTGCAATGTTTTCTCTGATGGTCCATGTTGTTGGTCGTTTGGGTTGTGCGTGCTGGTGAAGGTTCTTCCCAGGATCGCCCCTTGTTGATTTGGTAGAGGGTTCTTCCCCGGAGTGCTCGGTGTTGTTTTGGGCTACCGTTGTGTTGCCCCTGTGGTTTGAAGTGGTCGTTTAGTTGGGCTACGTTCTGGTGAGGTTCTCCCAGGACGGCTCTTGGTGCTTTTGGTGGAGGTTCTCCACAGAGCTGCCCTGTGTGTTGTTGGTCATCGCTGCTCTCTCTCTCTGTAGGGATGAGTTCCGTTGTTCCGGTCGGACTGTCTATGTGACAGTCTGCTTGGGTGTTGTCGGTCAAGGTGTGGTGCCTTGACCGTGTGTCTGGCCATGGTGCTGGCCAGGTTGTCTTCTTTCATTTCGAGTTTCTCGGCTGTGCTGGTGGACTTCGTGTGTCCCGTGGTCGGGTGGTTGCTTTGCTTCTCGTGCCCTACGTGCTCTCCCAGATGGTGGTCTGGTGGAGTGTAGTGGGTGTTCATCTGGCTATGCCTTTTGTATGAGTGCTAGCCTTGTGTGTTATTTTCTCTTTCGTGTGAGGAAGAGGCCTGTGGTGTATCTTCTTCCTCCGTTTTCCGTGGGTTGCTCGGGCTAGTGGTGCTCTACCATGGCTTTTGGTGCCGTGTTGCGCACCGTGGCGACCTTCGTGGCGAAGGTCCCTTCCCTTTGAGCTGTCTTGAGGTTGAGCTGGTTGCTCTCCTCGTGCGCATTGTTTCCTTGTGGGCGATAGGTTGTGGTGACCTATTGTGCCGTCTCTTGCTGTGCCGGTTCCTTGTTGCCTGGCTGGACGATGTGGGGCAGCGTGCCCTGTGTTCTGTGTGAGGCAGCACCGGTTTTCTTTTGTTTGGCTTGCTTGTGCAAAGCATCATTTCGGTGTGTTTTGCTTGTGCCTCAGTGTGCTTTTGGAGATACTTCTCACCGTTTGGGTGTGGCCCTCTCCATGCGTGGTGGGAGCTGGGCTTGTGTTTGTGTGCTTCTAAGAGCCGATGTGGTTGTGCGCTCTTGAAGCTATTGCTTTTCGTGCGTTTCTCTTGTGGGTGTTGGTGGAGAGTCCACTCGGTGGCCCTGTGTCGTGTTTTAGGTCGTTGGTGCAGTCGTGTGCTGCACCTTGAGTGTGCTTCTTTTTCAATGATCTATGTCTTTGTCTTAAGGGTTCAGGGCCGATGTGGCCTATTCTGCCCTTTTAGGCTTGCGGTTCTTTGCGTGTGGCTTTTGGCAGGTCTCTTGTGGAGAGTCCTTCCTGTTAGCCTGTGTTGTTTCGGCCGCTGGTGCAACTGTGTTGCATCTTGCCAGGTTTTGGTGCTTGTAGTAGCACCATGTACTCGTGCTCGAGTAGTTTGTTTTGTGTCGTTGGAGCCTTGGTGCATTGTGTTGTACCTTGGGTGGCTTCTGGTGCTTGTGTTGGCACCGTGTGTTGTGTCATATTTCTCTGATCGTGAGCTTCGTGCGTCATTTCACGAGTTTGCTCGGTGTTGGAGGCGTTGAGCTTTCCGCCTCTGGGACACTTCTTGCTGGCCCATGCCTTGTGACCGTACTGTTACCGCTGCGGGGTGGCTGCTTGATTTGCCTAGGTAGCCCTATCGGTGGTACGCCAGGCTTTGGTCGTGGTCTGTGTCTGGGTTTTCCCCTCTCGCTTGGGAGCGAGTGTGTTCTGTATGGTACCCTACTTCGGTTTGGGTCCCTTTGAGTCGATGCGTTGTTCTCGACCTTTGCAGTTGCTTCGATTCCCGTGTTGTTTGTTGGAGTCTTAGGATGCTTGGCTTTGCTAACCTCAGACGTCTTCCCTGGTTTTGCCTCTGCGCGTGTGCATGTGGAGCATGTGGTTTAGTTTTCTGTGGCTCCACAGTCGTTGTGTGTCCTTGTTGGACCACGAGGACGATCTGGGTGAGATCGAGTGGTGCAGGTGGACACTGTCCTGCATGCCGTGGTGTTCTCCACATGCGTGTTATAGCTTTGTTTTGGGTCGCCCTTAAGACTCTCGTTTGAATTACGGCTGGCGCCAAATTGTTAGTTGTGCGAGGCTGTTCAGCAGAGTCTATGGCTGACCTCTTGGTGTTTTCCTTGGTTTGCTGGCATTAGCTGTGTCCTCTGTCTAGTCGCTGGTGACAGAGTGAGTTACTGACCGGTTGGTCTCAACGCGGTGGTCTGTTGAGGGCTCAGTCGCGTGGTTCCGACTGGCGTTTTCGATGTGTTTTCTGGTCGGTTTGGTGCGCGCCACGCCTATGGAGTTGTCGACACCCGATGGTGCTCCGTGCCGGTTGGTGTGCACTCCGTGAGCTGTCGGATATCTGGTTAGGCACTCCATTCGTGGCAAGGTCGTGGTGGTGACCACCGGGAGGTCGTGGCCCGACTAGTGGTCTCTTTGCGCTCGATGTTCTCTCCGACCGGATTTCGCCCTTAATTTCGAGGATGAATTGTTTTTAAGTTGGTTAGATTTGTAACATCCCGGGTTTTGGTTCCCTTGGAGTTGTCCTTGGGATCGCGACGTATAGGGCTGTCACGTTCTGAATGCGACGCGTTCCATGTCGCCTTCTGGTTGAGAAGGCAACGGCCCCTGTGTCGCGTTCTGGTGGTCTTCTGTAGCTGTTTGCCACGTGTCCGCAGCACATGTGTGAAGGCGACGTGCCAGTTGTTGCGTTCACCTGAGACGCCTGCATGTGTGACACGTGGTCTGGAGGCTGTCTGTCTATCAGAAGACCTGTCGGAACTTTTGAGAAGGCGATGAGATAGGCGTCGTGTTCTGGTTGAGAACGCGACAAGCATCTTGTCGCGACCTCAGTTCCGAGGTCTTAAGGCAGTAGACCCTCCTTTCTTTCTCCTTTTTTTCCCTTTCTCCTCCTTCCTCTCCTCTTCGAGGTGGGGGAGCTCCCTCCCTCCTTCTCAGGCGTTTTGGAGCGTGGAGGTGCCGGCAAGCTCGTGGCGGAGCAGTGGAGCGACGTCGTGGAGCAAGAAGGAGGTGGCCGAGCCGTCGTGAAGGCCCATTGGGTTCGGTTCTCATTACCTGTAGGGATTTCTTGTTCCCTTCCTTGTTAGAGTAGATGGAGCTTAGTTTTGGGCGATCCTTCCACCGTGCTCGTGAGTTCCCTTGTGATTTCGCACGCATGGATGCTGTCGGTGGGCTCCGTCTACGGTTTAGCTTAGTCTCATGGTGTGCGGGTGAGGAAAGGTGGCATTGGTGCCCCTCGAGCCACTTTTAGCTTCCTTGTTAGTGTGCTCCCTCCCTCTCTTGTTTGTAGGAGGTTATGTAGTTTGTGGGACCATGGGCTGGCCCATTGCTCGGTTCGGGCTTCTGTCTGAGGTCGCGACAGGGTTAGCTGTCGCGACACCAGACAGAAGGCGAGTGCAACCTGTCACGTTCTGGTGGCGACAGGTTGGCCGTCGCGTTCCCCTCTGCCCTTCAGTTCCTATTTCCAATCATGGCGGAGGATGGCTCGTGTCCAAGTTGGTTAGAGGGAGGTCTCACCAACTTGGCACGAGGCCAGTCCTCCTATTTGGGGCCTTGGCCTTGGTGGCCCTTGGGGTGTGGGCCTTGGGGTGGGTCTTGCCCCATGGGCCCTGCCTTCAGATGAGGAACGCGACGGTTCGATACATCGCATTCTGAATCTGAAGGCGACACCCTGTGTGTCGCTTTCTGGTTGGGACAGGATCCATGTCGCGTTCTGCCTTTTGGTAGCGACTGGGTTCTCGTCGCCTTATGGCTTTGGTGTTGTGGCTGCGGGTCTGCTGACCTGCTTGGGGGTTTGGCCTTCTGATGCTGAACACGACAAGTCGATACGTTGCGTTTAGATCAGAAGGCAGCACCCTAGTCGTCGCGACCTGGTGGCGACAGGTTGGTTGTCGCCTTCTTATTCAGAAGGCGACACTCCTGTGGTCGCGTTCTGGTTGCCTGTGTTTTTGGCTTTAGTGGTTGTGCCTGGTAGGCCGACGGCCATCCTGGGGGTTTCTGGGAGGGGTACCGTGCCGGCTGACTTGTATTAGTTACAAGCCAGCTGTGCCGTTTGCTTGTGGTGGTTGCCCCGCTTGTTCTCTTTCGCCCGGTGCTTTGCACTTGAGGGCTTGTCCCGTTCAGATGTTGTCTCCATTTTCCTGGGACCCCCATCCTCGGGAGCCTGTTGAGGGAGTTCTCCGAGCTATGAGCGTGCTCGAGTTGGCAGCCGTGTTGGCGGACTAGAGCTGAGGAGAAAACGGTGGTGGGCAGCGGAGTAGAGTCGCTGTGGAGCTCACTTAGCTGAGTCTGTGTCGCCGAGGTGGTTGAGGCGTTCTTTCCGGTGCGGATCAACTAGTCTGTTCTCACTGCCTCTCTCGGCGTTGGTTCGGAGCCATGTCGTGGTGTCAGGCGTGAGGCCGCAGCTCCGGCCGGGCTGCGGTGGTGCGTTGTGGTGTGTTATTTGGGGTTGCTCACTCGCCTCACTCTACGGGGAGGTTGTAGGCAGGAGGAGTCAGCGGGCTGGCGAGTTGGAGGTGTGGATGGTGTGGTCCTCCTCTTAGCTGCCAATGGCGGTGGTTGGTTGTTCTTGTTGTGACGGTGGTTCACGTTGTTTCCAAGTGCGCCTCATTGCCCCAGCCTGCACGGTGGTTGTAGCCTAGCCGTGTCTAATTTTTGTGAGCGTTGTCGATCAGGCCTCGTGGCCGTGCTTAGTGGCTTCCGCACTGCGTTGTTCTCTCGGGGTGCCTTGTGCAGGCACCCGACTGCTGTTTTCTGTAACCCGTTCCTTGGTGCCATCCGTGGTGGCAGTGGCACCGACGAGTGTGTAGTTCCCTAACTTCATGGCGTGTTCGGGGTCCAAGGTGGTTCTGTTTGTGGGCCCTCAACCTTGTGGAGGTCCGAGGTAGTCGTGCTGGTGGTGAGACGTCCATCTTACGTGGTTGCTCAGGTCTCTCGTGGGGACACCTGGTTGTTTCTTCCCGACCTCATGGAGGTCTGGGATGTTGGTGCTTGTGTCGTGAGACTCTGGTCTCATGTGGTTGCTTCGGTGTTCCGTGAGCCTCTTGTCTCGGCAAGTGCGTGCCGATGTGCTCCGCATGTGTTTGATCTCTGGTTCTGCGGGAGTCATGTTTGGCCCGACCCTGGTTGTGGGTCGTGGTATTACTCTGTTCCGCTGCTTTGTAGTACTCTGCAGTAGGTGTTTCTCGCTTTATGCTTTTTAGAGTAGTTTGCTTCCGCTTTCGTTGGATTCCTGCTACTCTGGCTAGTAAGGGACTGGTTATCCCTACTGAGTCTTGTTCGCGAGGCTCACCCTCCTACTCTTTTCAGGTAGGGACTCGCTGTCGAAGGAGTTCGTTGTCGGACGGTTGTGGTGGCGGTTGTACGTCGTGCATTGCCAGCAGTGTGAGTTGTGAGCGTGAGCGATTGTTCAGGAGTGAGTTGAGAGTTGCCTTTTGGCAAGTCCTCGGGTATGCCCCTTAAGGACTGCACCTTTCTTCTGTACCTATACTTTATTTGGGACATGTGTACATCTCTTTTTTAATGTACAAACTTTTCTGGTTATAGTTATTTGAATTCATAGCTTATCTCACTGGAATAATTTCTAACCCTTCCGGGTCTTCGGATCCGTGTGGTGGCGGCGCGACCTTCGGGGTCCCTAGCGGGGGGGTCTGGGAGGTCGGGTCGTTACAGTAGAGATCCGACAAAGGATCCACAAGGATTCGAAAAATGCGCGACGTTATAATAATAGTTTGGAGTTGTTAAAGTATGTGTAATGCTGAGTTAAAGTGTGTAAAACTTAAAGTAACTGTTGACATAAATTAAAGCCTAGGTTTGAAGACATTAAAGTAAGAGTTCGAAGGTGTTAAAGTAAGAGTTCAAAACTGTTAAAGTATGTATGACAATGAGTTAAAGTGTATGAGACTTGAAGTCATTGTTGGCATGACTTAAATTCTAAGTTTGAAGGTGTTAAAGTAAGAGTTCGAGGTCGTTAAAGTATGTGTGATGGTTAATTAAAATGTGTGAGACATAAAGTTACTGTTAACATGACTTAATGTAAGGCCCTCGATTTCTGTGCATTTTATATCTGTTTTGGATGCTTTGTTGTTCTGCCCGAAATCTCTTCTTAAGTCAACATCCATTGACGTTAAGGGGTAGTTGATGGCAACATTTGTGGCATTTACCTTGTGGCTGGAAGATCTAGACGTCAAATCGATTGACGCCTATTTCTGGTTGACGACAGCTATGTGGCCATTTACTTCTCCGACTGTGTTTGGGATTCCAGATCTGAAACTGTCCCATTTTCTCTGGAGTCTGATTAGGAAACCTATCCCCAACGGTCAGGACTCTTATGACCTAGGTTTTCCCCGATTCTATTATCTATATAACCAAGATATCTCGATTAGGAGAGGACTTTGGTTCAGAAGAGAGGTTTTCTAGGTTTCGGGGTGAGAAAGAGAGGGCTTGTGAGGGGGGATCCGAAGATTTGGAGGCTTCATCGGCGATTTCTGTGATTAGGGAGACTCTACTAGAGGTGGAGGAGCTCTCCTAACGCCGGGGAATCAACTGCACAAGTGTGGAAGTCAAATCAAGGTGGGGAACACCACTCATGATTCATCACCAAAATTCGATCTTAAAGGGTTTTTAGAGAGGCAAGTAACTTAGGGGTTTTGTCCCTAGACCTATCACCTAGAGTTTAGGTATTTTTCCAGATTTTTAATTCATGTTCTGGACCCCCAAATTCATCATTTTTCTATGTACAGTCTGCACTTTCTGTAGATAGGAGGTTGACAGCAACCTTATTGCTGCCAAGTTTCTGAGTTAACGACAATCGATTGTGCCGTTAACCAACTCTGACGGCAAGCCCCTTGCCGTCAAGTTCATCTGGTTTTACAGAACAGTAGATTTATCTTTGTGATGTGATTTTTTCGGGGATTTCTAGATGTTTGCATATGTTATAAAATTTTTGGATGGTTAGGTATGTTATTAGGTTCAACCATGAATTCCTGTTAAAATTTTGATCATAATTGCGAACTATAGAATTTCTGTTATGGGAAAATATGCATGTTTTAACAGATCTAAATTTAGAATAAATAGATATGATGTATGATATTGTTACAGGAAATTTTCATGAACTTAGGGTTACTGTATACCTATTTTGAAACTGATAGACCCGACTATTCACTATTTATCATGTCTAATTGAAATATCTTATTAAATTGCATGAGATCTCTGTTAAATGTTAAAAATAGATATACTGTCATGGAAATTCTGAAAAATTAACCACATGTTATATTCCATGCATAGAGTTATGGTTAAAATTTGAGTTTGTTCTGACATCTGTAGGAACTGTTTATAATTGTAAAGGTATTAAAGGGGTATATTAAGCATGATTAATTAGGAAACGGTAATTGTTGTGATTTGTATCATGTCTAGGTACTGTTAAGCATATTTTCTTACTGTTAGACAGCCATGATAAGTTCTGTAACTTGAATGAAATGTGTTTACATTATAAGAATGTGAATGGATCATTAAGAGCATGTAAAATGTTGCTAAGCATGTGATTAAGTGAAATGATGTGTTTAAGTAAAATATGTGCCAAAATTGACACTGCTACCGTAGAAGGCTATGGATCCGTACTGTAGAAAAGACCCTATGGGAAGGCTCAATGTGTATGTGATATCCTGTGGACAACATGATGAAATCCTGGAGGTGGACAAGTACCACTAGTTAGGGTGGAGAGAGCTTCTCCCGGTTCTATGCAGTTACCAAGATTCGTCACTTTAATGCCTAGGTGACAGGTATGTGTTATGTGATATGTGTGTCCTTCTTTATGGTGGTTCGGACTATGTGTCACGGCAAATAATGTATAAAGATGTGAAATGTGTGTAATGTGCAAAGTGTTCATGTGAAAGTGATGTGTTAATGTGTTATATTGTGGATAATGTGGAACCATGTGATCTTGTAATATTTATGTCAAAACAACAAGAAAAATGTGTGAAAATGTGTTATAAAAGCATGTAATAAGTGTTAGACATCATGCTAGATTCGTTAGTTAACATGTGTTTAATTCGATGATCAAGTTGTTTGGAAACATGTTATGAATGAGTTGCAACTGATATCATGATTCAAACTAAAGACCATGTATAGATAGCATGTTATAGGGTATTCATTTGTACTTGATTGTTATGACATGAACCATGTGGTAAAATTTCTCATTTTGTTAAATTGGATAGCATGAATGTGATATGTGTAAGGA
The DNA here is from genome assembly GCA_014218235.1 of Colocasia esculenta. NCBI lineage: Eukaryota > Viridiplantae > Streptophyta > Magnoliopsida > Alismatales > Araceae > Colocasia > Colocasia esculenta. The sequence goes on along the minus strand of JACBKR010002684.1, from coordinate 18,225 downwards.
TGTGCCAATGGGTTACTTGCTGAGTCTTTTGTGAAGACTCATACTTGCTTTAACATACAGATGAGACAGGTGTTCCTGTGATCAAGGAGGATGTTGTGATGAGCGACTCCGAGCGAGAAGAGTAGCTGAGCTTGTGGAGGATTATTGCTTAGATTACTTTCTTTTACTAGTATGTGGACAATGATGTTATATGGACTTGTTTAATTATGGACTTTGTTTATTTTCATTACTACTATATAGGCTATGGGATGTGTGTAATGATGATGGAATAAGAATCTCTTTCATTTCCACTGTACTTTTCTTTGTTATTTATGTACATCTCTACCTACTGTGTTGTGTTGGGTACATGTCCCACTGTGACGACGCACTTTATATCAACATGGATTGGTATAATCGTACCAGTATAAAGAGGGTCGTTACAGAGATTGGTATCAGAGCAACATGTTAAGATTGTACATAAATAAACCATCATCTATACAATATTTCAAAGTCTTTATAGAATTAGTCCATACATGTGGAAAATATCTAATAATGAATTAAAGATAGTTAAGAAAATGGTTAGGACTAAGTAACTTAGGTTCTAACTGAGTTAATTGTTTTATAGGCAATTGCGAGCCGTGGTAGGCGCAGTACCCAGACTCGGGAGGACGAGCAGAGGCGTGAGGAGAGGGGTAATCAGTAGGCCTCAGCACCCCAGGGTCCCACGGTACTTTCTCCACCACCACCTGTGGACTATGGTGTGTTCATGCAAGGTCCGGTCCAGGCGATGCAGACCTAGGCACAGACTCAGGCTGTGTTGCAAGCTCAGTTGTTGGCACAGGTTAGAGTTGTTAAATAGGGAGTAGTCTGTTTTGTTGGTTGTATGATTGCTTATGTGTTGCTTGTTGTTTCAGGCTTAGGCTCCAGCTTCAGTTCCTTAGGAGCATGGCCATGGTGGTCCATCCATCATGGAGAGGTTTAAGATGATGGGTCCGTCTCCTTTTAAGGGGGAGAGTCAGCCCCTTCTGGCAGAGAGCTGGATGAGAGAGGTGGAGAAGATCTTCCGGGCTATCAGGTGTGTGGAAGAGGATAAAGTTAGCCTAGCAACTTATATGCTACAGGTACTTAGAGTATATGTACTTATGTAAGATTAAGATTTTAGATTGATGGTGCTTATGAGTTGTATTTTGTAGGAAAGAGCTGATGTTTGGTGGGTTTCTATGCTACGTACGAGGTACGAGGATGGTGCTATAGAGGTGACTTGGGCTGAGTTCACTAGACTCTTTCGGGCCAAGTTCATCCCCGAGCACATTCAGGACAAGATGGAGCAGAAGTTCCTATCTCTCACACAGGGCTCCATGAATGTCCTGGAGTACGAGGCCAGGTTTTCCGAACTTTCCAAGTATGCTCCCCACATTGTTGCAGATGAGTGCAGGAAGGCCAAGAAGTTTGTGATGGGGCTCAAACCATCACTCAGGTCGAGACTGGTTGCTTTTGACCATCGGACTTTGGACGAGGCTCTCAGCGCAGCATGCAGGCAGGAGAGCGAGATGGATCAATATATAGAGGAGAAGAGGGCAGCCCAGAAGAGGATAGCGCCACCTTTCCAGAGGCACGACAGGAAGAAGGCATCGGTGTACCAACAGCCATAGCGTTCAGTAGCAACTCCGAGTCAGCAGGCAGTTATACCCCAGACACCCAGCTCCAGGCCCAGTGACAAGAAAGCATGTCCTCATTACGGAAGGACACATGGCGGATCCGAGTGTTGGAAGCTATCAGGGAAGTGCCTGAAGTGTGGCAGCACCGAGCACCAGATCAGAGATTGCCCCATGCTTCAGCAGTTTGCTCAGAGAGGAGCACCAGCCCCAGCAGCAGCAGTAGCAGCGGCACTAGTGACAGGGAAACTAGGAAGGCCTCGGGCCCAAGCCCAAGTATATGCCCTAGCACGTGAGGATGCAGAGTAGACTGAGAACGTCATAGAAGGTACGGTCTTAGTTATGGGTGTGCAGGCTCAAGTGTTGTTTGATACGGGTTCTACACACTCATTTATTTCCGAGTGGTTTGCTCAGTAGTTAGCAACAAGTCTGGAGTTGAGGTAGAGGAGTTAGAGGTTCCCTTGTCTGTGCACACACCAGTAGGTACAGTAGTGACTAGGAAGTGCATCCCATCCTTACCTGTGTGCATTGAAGATCGAGGCTTATTCGGGTGCTTCTACTTGCTCAAGATGAAGGACTATGATGCTATACTTGGTCTGGATTGGCTTAAGGAGCACTATGTCTTGGTTGATTGTAGGGGGAAGAAGATTACTTTCTGTATTCCTGTAGAGGATGAGTTCTCACATCCGTTGCCAAGGAATCTAGCGGGAAGGTTTGTGATCTCCGCCATGAAGGCTATGAAGATGGTGAACAAGGGTTGTGATGCTTTTCTTGCTAGTGTGGTCTTAGTTCCTAAGGCCAATCATTCACCTACCCTTGAGGAGATCGAGGTTGTGTAGGAGTTCTCAGACGTGTTCCATAATGATTTGTCTGGATTGTCACCAGAAAGGGAGATAGAGTTCACTATAGAGTTGCTCCCAGGCACCTTACCTATAAGGCTCCCTACCGAATGGCACCTGCGGAGTTAGCCGAGTTGAGGAAGTAGTTGCAGGAGTTGCTTGATAAGGGGTTCATTCGCCCTAGTGTGTGACCATGGGGCGCACCTGTACTATTCGTGAAGAAGAAAGATGGTTCTCTCAGGCTGTGCATCGACTACAGGAAGCTCAATCAGGTGACAGTGAAGAACAAGTACCCCTTGCCGCACATCGATGATTTGTTTGATCAGCTGCAGAATGCATCCGTGTTCTCCAAGATAGATCTACGATTCGGCTAGCACCAGTTGAGGATCAGGGAGATGATGTGTCCAAGACTGCATTCAGGACCCGTTATGGACACTATGAGTTCCTTGTGCTTCCATTTGGTCTGACTAATGCCCCTACAACATTCATGGATCTCATGAATAGGGTGTTTAGGCCATATTTGGATGGTTTTGTTGTGGTGTTCATAGATGATGTGTTAGTCTATTCCCTTGATGAGGCTACACACCATGAGCATCTGAGGATTGTTCTGGAGGTTCTCCGAAAGCACAGCATGTATGCCAAGTTCAGCAATTGCGACTTCTGGATGCGTGAGGTTCACTTCCTTGGGCATGTCATCTCAGGTGCTAGAGTTGTTGTTGATTTGGTGAAGGTTCAGGCGGTGTTAGAGTGGGAGACTCCGAGGACACCATCTGAGATCAGGAGTTTTCTTGGGTTAGCAGACTATTATAAGCGATTCATTGAAGGCTTTGCCTCCATCGCAGCACCTTTGACTAAGCTGACCAGGAAAGGGGTTAAGTATGTGTGGTCTGAGGATTGTGAGAGCAGTTTCTAGATCCTGAAGACGAGGCTGACATCTGCACCCGTGTTGATCTTGCCTAGTGGTGTCGAGGGTTTTGCGATCTATTCTGATGCTTCCCAAATAGGCCTTGGTTGTGTTTTCATGCAGCATGGGAAGGTAGTTGCCTATGCTTCTCGCCAATTAAAGGAGCATGAGCGTAACTATCCGACCCATGATTTGAGGTTGGCAGCTGTGATCCATGCACTGAAGATCTGGAGACACTATCTTTATGGTGTCAAGTTCGAGGTGTTCACTGACCACAAGAGCTTGAGGTACCTTTTCTCTCAGAAGGAGTTGAACCTGCGCAGAGAAGGTGGATAGAGTTACTTAAGGACTACAACTTCGAGCTTCAATACCATCCAGAAGGCAAATATCGTGGTAGATGCGCTCAGTAGGAAGAGGTCCCTACTTCAGCAGGATTGGAAGATGCTAGAGAATGCAGCATGTGCTATGACCGAGCTAGAGCCTGATAATTACGTAATTATTATAAATAATTGTGTAATTTTAATGACAAATAATTGATAATTTCATAAGTTTCTATTATCATTTGATTACAAGTGCGATAATTGATTAAATCTCTTTTGTGTTATGTTTGCAGAACTAATGGGCCAAGAAATGAAGTTTCAAATGGGCCAATGAATCTAATTGGATCAAGAGATAATGAGGAAACATTCTAATTTTTAAAAAATATCTTTTTCATTTCCCTCTCTAGCTTTTCAATTTTCAAACCTCCCACTCATTTTTTAAATCACTCCTCTATTTTCCAAAAATCTCTCTCCTTTAATCTCTCCACTTTCCTCTCTTCTATCTATCTATTTTAAAAACACCCTCTTTCCTCTCATTTCCATCTTTTTAGCTTTCCCTCTCTCTTCTTCCTCTCTTAACCCTCTCCTTCGATCTCTTCTCCCCCCTTTTCTTCTTCTCTTCTTCCTCTTCTTCTTTCTCTCTCTCTTCTTCCTCTCTCCCAATCTCTCTTGTTCGCACGAAGGTAGCAGCGTCGGCTGCCTGCACCACCCTACATCAGCGTGAGCGCACACCCCTTGGGCGCGCACCAGCCTGCACCGCCCTACGTCAGCGCGACCCTGCCTGTAGTTGCCCGCCCGCGCGACCTCGCAGCTGCCCTCGCGCCGGCATGCGCGGGCGCACGCGCTTGCGCGATCCCATCTGCCGCGCTCGCCCACGTGCTCGCCTGCCCGCGCGCCTGCCACGCGCCCCCGCGCATTCCGCCCCTCCCTTCCTCCACGTGCATGTGTTTGCATGCACGTAGAGAGGAGGCAGGTCGCCCCCTTCACTCTCCACTCGCTTCTTTCTCTCTCATCTATTCTCTCATATCTATCCTATTTCATTCGCTCTCTTCTCTCTCTACCTATTCTCTCTCTCTCTCCTCTCTCTCTCTCTCATTTTCTCTCTTTAGTTTTTAGATATATCTATTTATTTTATGCATGTATTAACATTTTTTTGTTTAAATAATATTGAGTGGTATTTGTTATTCTCCTCTCTCCCTATTCTATTCTCTTCTTTGTATCTCTTCTATTAGCTTCCTGTCTCTTCAAATTCATTTTAATGTAGGTGTTGTTAATGCAAGATGTGTTTCTTTTTGTTAATTAGCTAATAGTTTGTTAATCTATTTAGGTGGTTATTTTCTTATCTCATCCCTCTCTTTCTATCTCTGTTTTTTTTTCTCTCCACTTAGATTAGATTTAGTTTTGATTAAGTTGGTTTTAGCATTTAGTTTTAAGTTTCTCAATTCACTTTTCTAATCTAAAACTCAAGGTTTTCAAAATTGAAAATTTTCTTCTCCGTGGCTCTCACCACTTAACTATTATTAAAATATTTTGTGCAAGTCGATAATTTTAAGATTGTTAGCCATATGTTTAACGACGTATTTGTGGGCTATCATTTTTGGCGTTGTTACCGGGGAATTAGATTTTTAGCTTTGATAACTTTAAGTTTCTTTTGTACACACATTCTAACATTTTTTTCTTTTCTTTTGTAGTGTCAAAAAAAAAGAGGCTGGAAAGTTTGGAAAATCGCAGAAGAAAAAAAATGTGTAGAAACCTGTCGCTGAAAGCAGAATCTGTAGGTAAAAAGTTTTGTTTTGGAAAAAAATCCAAAAATTGTAGAAAAAAGGTGAGGTTGAGGTGAGTTTCCTTCTCTCTCTCATTCTTTCTATTTGTTTTAATTTTAAAAAAAATGAGGGATTGCGTTGGAGGTAAGTACCCTTAAAACCCTCTTGATTGAGTTTCCTTTGTTGGATCTCTTGTTTTGATGATATTTAACTATGATCCATACAAATGTGAAAATCATGATTCAATCATATCTAACACTATTTTCTATGTGTAGCTCACAGAAATGTTCATATGATGACAGTGGTGTCGACACATTCAGATAGTGTGTCGACACATGAGTCATCCCAGAGCAATAATCAAGAAAGTAAGCCAGTTGTGTCGACACAAGGCCAGTGGTGTCGACACATCCATGCATCTAGTAAGCAGTGAAGTATAAAAGAGTCAATGGGTCGACACATGTTGATGTTTTGTCGACACATTGCATGTATCCAGGAAACAGTCAGAACTTAAGTGCCAGTGGTGTCGACACAGGATGATTGTGTGTCGACACATCTTGTCCCTCCCAGAAGCTTGTTTTGCAGTCAGTGGAAAGTGTGTTGACACAAGTGCAAAGTGTGTCGACACAACTCAATAGACAAAGCTGCCAGGACTCAAAGCCAGGAACATGTGTCGACACATAACTCATGTTGTGTCGACACACTTCGACTATTTTTCCAGATTTGAGTTTAAGGACACGTGGATGATTTTGGTTGAAGGCTTTTGAGCGGGAATTTTTGTGCCCCCAAATTCCAAGGCATTTCGTGGACACATGGGATTTGCAATTCAAGTGTTCTGTCTGGTTCCTTACTCAAAACTCATTTCCTAGTGTGTGTTTTGTGGAATTGGAGCAACTCTTGTGCTCAATTTCACGTGTGTTCAGATCTGAGATCTCTGTCATCTCAGATTATGTGTGTTGTAGTATGACCTATTTGAATTGGCGACATAAGCCACTTTGTGTTGTGTTGTGGATGGTGGATGTAGTACACAATGTGTAATCTGAACCACCCTAAATCTTTGGCCTTTGTGGTTTGATTGCTTGTGCGTTAGATGTTTGGTAGCTCGCTGCTATCACATCATTTGGTATGTCTAAACTGTTTAAATGTGCTTAATCTTAGATCCGAGCTTCATATTAATTCTCTTAGTTTCTAATCGAGCAAACTTTGAATTCAGTGAAATCTATTCAACCCCCCCCCCCCTCTAGATTTCATCATAGCTGTTTTTTCCGTAAGCACATTCATTTGGTATCAGAGTTGGTTCTCATTGCACTGCTAAGTGTTTTGATCTAGCGATCAAGATTTTTTTGTATGGAAATCACTAAGGGATTTATGGCTGAGGTCACTCATTACTAGACCTCCATTTTTCGATGATCTGACTATTCTTATTACAAAAAATAGGATGCAGGTATTCGTAAGAGCTCAGGATTATGAACTCTGGAATATTGTTGCCAAAGGACCTGCTGAACTTCCAGAAGATGAAGATCTATGACCAAGGAGCAAATCAAGAAGTCCACACTCATTGGAGTGCTATGAATATGATTCAGTGCGCAATACATCCCAAAGAGTACTCCAGAGTAGCCATCATGTAAGTCTGCAAGGAGATGTGGGATAAACTCCAGCTAATCTATGGGGGAACATCTGAGGTAAGGAAACAAAGGCAGTATCCTAGTCTCAGAATATGAATGTTTAGGATGAAGATGATGAGACCATTTCTGAAATATTTGCTAGGTTCATGCTTATTGTAAATGGTCTTAGAGGTCTAGGAAAAGTTTATTCTACAGTGATCTTGTTCGGAAGATACTTGGTCTCTTCCATCAGCTTGGCACACAAAGGCCACTGTTATTGAGGATTCAAAATTTATCAACCATGCAATTAGATGAGCTGATAGGATCATTAATGACATATGAGATTAATTTGAAAAGAAATACATCTGTCATTACATCTAAGAAACCTATTGCTTGGAAAGCCTCATCTAGCTCAAAGATGTGATTGAAAAATCTGATGAACGGATGAATCTTCTGATGAAGATGAATGATGAATTGGCCTTATTGACAAGGCAATTCAGAAATTCTTAAGAAAGAAAGGGAAAGGTAAGTTCAAACCTTCCAATAAGAAATTTTTTCAAAGAAAAATGACTTCAATAAGAAAATTGAAACAAACAAGAAGACTGATATAATCTGTTATGAATGTAGAAACCAGAACACATAGAGGAGAATGTCCTGATTTGATAGAAAGCTGAAGAATCAAATGTTCAAGAAACTAGAGCCATGCTGGCCATATGGAGTGATGAAGATGAAGAAGAGCAAGAAGGAAGTGAGTCTGATGAAGAAGAAGTTACATGTCTTATGGCCAGGAATGAGAGAACAATGAGGTAAGCTCTTCATTGAAGATTTTTTAACTGATATTGGGAAAAGCATATGCCCCCTTATTTGAAAAATTGTGTGAATTAAATCTGAAATAAATCATTGAAAAAGAAATTCACAGCATATTGCCTAATTCCAAATCTGAACAAATAATTTTCTGAATAATGAAATTGTTAGCTTGAAAAAGGAAACAAGAAGATTTAAATGAACAGCTGATCATGTCAAAGAAATATGCAAAGCACTGAAAAAGAGAAACAAATTCTGATGGTGAAAATGAAAAAGTTAAGAAAGAAAAAGAGGTGATTCAAGAAGAATAAAAATTGCTCAAAGGACTGAATGACAAGAAAGAACCTTGTCCAAATTTGTTAAGAGAAAGAAAACTAGATGCTATATTAGAGTTCGAAGAACACTGCTAAGCATGGTTTAGGTTTTTCAGTCTAAAAACAAGAAAAAATTAGACAACCTTGATAACATCATTTGTTAAAGAAGCACTTCTTACAGTCAACAGAGAAGAACATTTAGGGAAAACCACAACGAACTCAAAATCCAAAATCAGAATCATTTGAAAATTCCAAAACACAATCCAAACATGGAAGATTCAAGTCAATAATCACCAGAACTTGAAGCCAAGTGTTAGATATACCTCATATCCAAAAACAACAAAAACTTCACAGCTAGATCTAACTCTCATATGAAAAGCACAAAATTTTACACCATACAGATTCAAGACTGCATAATTTGCAAGAAATCTGGACACACTGTGACAAATGCAAATCAATGTGAATGTATCTAAATGAAACAAGTCTGGATTCCCAAACAATTTCTATTGAATTGAGAAAACTGATGGGACCCAAAGTAATTTGGTTACCAAAATCCTCTTCTAAATCTCTTTGCAGGACTGTCTTACAGCCTACAAGAAAGACAAATGGTACCTTGACAGTGGCTGTTCAAGACATATGACTGGAGATAGGAAATTTCTTCATTATTGAGAAAGATGGTGGGCAAGTGATCTTGGGAGGTAAAAACAAAGGTCAATAATAGGATTTGAAAAAATTGGTAAGAATCCTTCAAGCTCTATTGAAAATGTCTTGTTAATTGAAGGCCTTGATCACAACTTATTGAGTATCAGTCAACTTTGTGACAAATGTCTTAAGGTATTTTCAGTTCTGAATCATGTAAATTGTTGAAAATGATTCTGGAAAATAAAGTTTTTTGGTCAAAGAATAACAATGTCTATCTAGTTGACCTGAATGAGCATCAACATGAAATCTTTGTTTAGTTTGCTAGCCAGCATGATCTATTTCATTGTGGCATCGCAGGCTAGTCATGCTAGTGAGAATGTTTTGAATAAATTAATGAAACATGCTCTTGTGAATGGTACCTAAAATGAATAAAAAGAAAAATGCAATGTTTGTTCTGGATGTGCTCAAGGTAAAAAACTAGAAAATCATTCAAATCTGTTGTTTAGCATATCAACTTCGGATCGTCTATATTCATTGTGGTGGCCATGTGTGGCCCACATTGTGTGTAGCAGGTGCTTACCAGGTTTCCAGGGCGTTGTGGCTCGACTGGTTGGCCCAAAACGCAGGTTTGTTTCTCTGTCTTTGAACGCGACAGAGGGGCGCGTCGCCTTCTTATCGCGACACCCGGGGACGTCGCGTTCTTGTTGCCACGTTTTGGCTCGTTGTCTGCATCGCTCCGCGTGTCGCGCGCTGGACGGCATGCTGACGTCGACAGGCGGATCACGACGGCAGTCGCATCGCGACCTGTCGCGACGTAGCGATACGTCGCGTTCCAACCGAGCTGCATTTTTAAGAAACTCTGGCAGAACAAGCTTTCACAAGCCTGCTCCGCCAGGGAGGTTTTGCTCGAGGGATTCTGGCGATTTGAGCTCTTGGGCCTTGGTTGGTCGTGTTCCTCGCCGCGAGGATCACGTGTGGAGCGGGAGAAACACCGGGTTATCGCCCGTTTAGGTGTTCTTCATAAAAGTAGGGAGATTCTACCCTTTTCTTCATGGAATCACTGTGTGTATGCATTGATGTGTTTACAGCTTTAAGAACCGTAATGGCATGCTAGGACATCACAAAGGCATGAAAATGGATTAGAAATCATGTATGGCAAGGTTTTTAGGGTTTTCCTGCGAAGGGGACCCGGTAGGGTTTTTCGCCTGCGAAGGCGACGTCTCCCCCTGTCGCGCTGATCGCGACAGGACGATACATCACGTTCGCTCTCTTGATTGCGACATGTCGGGGCATCGCTATCTGAACGCGACCTGGGCCTCTGTCGCGATCACAACCGGGTTGCTATTTGCGTACAAATGTTAATGTATGTATCCATTACTATTTAACCAATGCATGCATGGTTAACCGATGTGTGTAGAGGTGGTTTGTGGTGCTTTGGCATTTGTTGCGCTCCTCGGAGTGCTGTTCACATGGTGAGTTACAGGCTCACGTGGTTGTGTGTGTGACTGGTTTCAGTGACCCGTATGTTTTCACGTGGTTTGCGTAGCGTGCACGAGTTTCCGTGTGTGTGGGAGGTAGTGTTACGCCTTCCGTTGTTACCTCTTTAGTTGGGAGCCCCAGGTTTGGGTGAGCCAGGCACGTGGGAGTGCTCGGGGTTTGTCCCGTACAGTGGTACTGTCAGGGTCTTGTCGTCTTCCTGACACCATCACTCTTGGAAGTTGTCGTCCGGATGAGGGAAAGACGGCAGTGGGACAGTGACTTGTGAGAGTTTGTGTTTAGTCACTTGTAGCGCGCTCGTAGTTTTGGGGGACGGACCCAGTAGACATACTGGACCCCAGTAGTCCTCTTCCAGTGCCTCACTTTAGGAACTTAGGCCGGAGTCCCTAAAGGTGACAGGCATGGGCCTGCGGGTGTGACCTGTAGGTGTGGTGGTTTGGTTGGTCTCCACAGTTCTTGTTTAGTTAGTGGAGCGGCAGCTGGACCTTTCGTCCCTGCTGCGAGGCTGAGAGGTAGATTGTGTGTTTATCCGGTTGGTTGCTGGTGTCGCGAGCCAGGCTACGCGCCCGAGTTTGACGTTTACCTACTTTAGCTCGTACACCTGTTTGGGTTTTGTTTATTTAGTCATGTTTGAGGTCAGCAGCGGTAAGTAAGTTACATCTTTAATATCTTGCTTAAATAATTCTATAAATTGTTATAGCGTAGCTTCCTGCTTAGTTACTTGAGTTGTGGTTTTGCTCGATTTCTTTGGGGGAATTTCCCTACTGAGGCGAGTGACTAGCGAGGCTCACCCACTACTCCTTTCAGGTGAGGGAGAGCAGGAGGATTCCAACCGTCCTCTATGTTGGGTTGAGTGTGTTAAATACATCATCTTCCTCATATTTTTGATGATGACAAGATGTGATTTTAATGCATAACAAATGGACAGGTAAAATAAATCACACATTGATCACTTATATTTAAAAGCAGTTTCCAAGCACATTTATCATTTACATTCATGTAATATCCTTAACAAATGATTTTGTGATCATTTCTCAGGAACAAACAATTTCTGCAAAGGTAGTGTCGACACACCTTACAGTGTGTCGACACAGTGCTTCAAGACCTAAGTCAGAAGTTGAAAGATTGGTCATCTCAGGTCGACACGAGCCCAGGGCAGGTCGACACTAGAGACAGGTTCCAAGAAGCCAGTGAACAGAAGTAAGATCAGGTCGACACCAAAGTAGATAAGGTCAACACGGGTTACCTTTCCAGAAGGCCTGAAGTTGAACTGGGTGAGGCAGGTCGACACCACTGAATGTCAGGTCGACACTAGAAGCCTCTTCCAGTAAGCCAGTTTTTTCATCTAGTTGGGCAGGTCGACACCACCAAGTCTCAGGTCGACACTAGATGACTTCCAGTAAATGGTTTGCCAAGTCTGGGAGAGTGTGTCGACACCACCACTGGAAGGTCGACACAGTCCGGAAACTATGTGACTTAAACTTCATACCTGGACACGTGGCAGCCTAATGTGATGATGGATCTGTCTTGGATCATGTGCCCACGTACCCCCAAGGTATCTTTTGACAGTTAGGTATATATACCCTCTTAAAGACAGCCATCACATCAAGCAGACAGAAACCAACGAACTCTGAGTGCCTCCTTCCTCTGGCGGCGTGTAGAGTTCATCTCCCTCCTCTGCTCTCCCTGTGCTTCCAGAAGACCAATTCTCATCATCTCACTTGAGAGAATTGGAGTGTGATCCCTGCAGAAACCTCTAAAGCATTCCAAGAAGCAGATCCAGTAGAAGCCTTCGTTGGAGAAAATTCAAGGAAGATCCAACAATTCCAAAGTGCAGAGCATCGGTTTTGGACTTCAAGATTGCAAGCTTCTTCCAATCCAAGCTTCTACAAGGGAGTACACTGAAGAACGAATTATTAATACATTTCATTGTACTTCTGTTCTTCTGAGATATCTTTTGAGATTATGCAAGTGCTTCTGCATAGCTCCATTAGTGCTCTCATTTTCGACTAGATCTGTGCTAGAAGGTCTAGTCTTGAGTGGTGTCTAGCAACCTTTGTGTGAGCATTGTGCTCAAGTTGTGTGAGCATTGTGCTCAGTTGTTGTGAGCCGTCGTGCTCAGTTTGAGTTGTCTAACTCAAGGTTGTGTTGAAGCATCTTGCTCATGTTCTAGAGTAGTCTTGCTCTAGAAGTTGTGTGAGTTGTAAGCTCTCAAGTGTTGGAGTTGTCAGGCTCCAGTGGGTGTGTTACCCAGTTGTTTTAGTGAATCCTCACGGGTGTGAGGGTGGATGTAGGAATCACTTGGGTGATTTCCGAACCACCTAAAAATCCTTGTGCATTTGTCTAATTGTGGTTTGATCATTTCATCCTTAGATGCTTGCATAGGATCGGTTAATATTCATTTAATCAACTTGTTTCACATCTTCTTACCAACTCACTCAATATCATCAGATCTGTGTTTTTCACTGATTAAAATAGCCTCTGATTTAAAAGTATTTTTAATTGCTTAAGCTTCCGCAGAAAGTGGTATAGATCTATTCATCCCCCCCCCTTCTAGATCTTATCCCACCTTTTCCTCGATCCTTCATTGGTATCAGAGCGGTTTACCTTGATCTGATTTGATCCGAGTAGTTTTTGTTTCTGAGTGTTGTGTGTTTGAGTGTTTGCTTGTTTGTTTACTAAGCATTTCCTGCTTTAGAGTCATGACTTCCAAAGGTTTCATAGCTGAGGGTCATTCCATAAATAGGCCACCATTTTTTAATGGGACGACTATTCTTACTGGAAAAACAGAATGCAAGTATTCTTAAGGGCCCAGAACTATGAAATTTGGAAAGTGGTTGAGGCTGGTCCCTATGAAAACCAGGTGAGGAAAAACCTGGACTAGGAACAAATAAAAGAGCTACATTGAATTATAGTGCCATGAACATGATTCAATGTGCTGTTCATCCCAAGGAGTATTCGAGAATCTCAATGTGCAAATCGCCAAAGAGATGTGGGATAAACTCGAATTACTCTATGAGGGAACATCACAAGTAAAGGAGACTAAGGCAAATATTCTAGTTTCAGAATATGAACTTTTATGATGAAGTCTAACGAAATATTTCGAAATGTTTGCCAGGTTCATGGTGATTGTGAATGGATTAAAGGCCTTGGGTAAGGAATATACAGATGCAGACTTGGTAAGAAAAATCTTACGTTCACTTTCTTCAATCTGGCATACAAAGGCCACTGTCGTTGAAGATTCAAAAGATCTGTCCAAAATCTCTTTGGATGAATTGATTGGATCCTTAATGACATATGAAATCAACTTAAAAGAAATGAAGAACACATAATTAAGACCAAGCCTATGGCACTTAAGGCCTCTTCAAGCAATAAAGATAAAAGTCAGGAGAAAACAAGTTCTGAGGAGTCTGAGTCAAATGAGGATGAAATTGCCCTCATGACTAGGCAATTCAGAAAATTCTTGAAATACAGAAAAGAAAAATGTCTGGGAAAAAGAAGTCTTTCTCAGTAAGAAAAACTTCTTTTCTAATTTCAACAAGAATCACAAAATTGACGAAAATATTGTCTGTTACAGGTGCAACAACCAGACACATAAGGGAGAGTGTCCTGAGAACAAGAAGGATAAGCACAAGAAATTCCAGAATTACAAAACCAAAGGCCATGGTAGCCTTGTCTGACGAAGACTCAAGTGAGGAAGAAGAAGAGAAGAAATCCTCAAGCTCTGAAAGTGAGGAGGTTGCTTCATGGCCAACAGCACAGATGAAAAGGTAAATACTTCCTTTGAAGATTTACTGTGGGACTGGCAGGATGTGTATGCAGAACTGGTTGAAAAATCTCTGAAATGAGAAAAGAAAACAAACACATCAAAAAAATTGAAAATCTTTACCATACCAATCTCAAACCATAGAACTTGTGAACTGGAAACTGAAGTAACAGAATTGCTTAAAGAAAAAGAAAATCTCCTGAACCTTATTGATGAACTAAAACTTGCCTCTCAAAAGGCCTCCCAGATTCAGAAACTTAACTGAAAAGCTGGAAATTGAAAAACAAGAAAAACAACAGAAAATTGAAGAAATTGAAGCTCTTAAAGACCAGCTAAAGAAAGGGATGAAGTTATCCAAACCTTCACAAAGGTAAAGATAACTTAGAGGCATTGCTAGGAACCACCATGACAACCACCTCTCATGGATTAGGATTCAACAAAAAGAAACCCATCAAAGAATCTGGTGAGAAAAAGAACAAAGCACCACTAATTAAATTTGTCAAGGGTCCTAATCTTGAAAACACAGAATTTCAACAACAGCAAACAAAACCTTAAACAAAACATCAAAAATTCAAAAACTCAAAACAAAGAACAACCAGTCGACTCAGTCTCCTGACAGGTCGACCTGCTCAACATCAAAAAATTCAAACAACTCAAAAAAAGAAGAAAAATTCAAAGAAAATCATTGGTAAAGAACCTTGGACCTCCAAGACAACATTTGAAAATGATTGGATCAGTCCTTGGAGCCAATGGTATAACAACCCCTGTGGTATAAATCCTCAATTCTTTCATCCAAATCTTTGGATGTACCAACAAAATCCCTGGATTCCACCTCCTTATCTGAACTCCAATTTTCAAATGAAAAACTCCCCTCCCACTGAAACAAAAATGTTGGTGCTTTCATTTCTAAGAAAAAGAACAATCTAAAAAGACTGAAACCACCAATTTAACAAAACAGAAATAAAAAACAAGTCAATTATGGGTGAGAAAGGATTTACTAACAATATCCAACATTCTGATGGTCCCAACTCTGTTTGGGTACCAAAATCTTCTCTCACTGATCTTGTTGCAGGAAGTCGGCACCCACACCATGTATGGGTCTTGACAGTGGGTGTTCACGACACATGACGGGAGACAGAGCCAATTCTCATTCCTGCTTGAAAAGGAGGGAGGGTTAGTTACTTCGGAGGTAAAAATAAAGAAAGATCATTGGATCTGGAAAGGTGGGTCAAACTTCTTCAAACTCGTAGATAATTTTTTTTTTTTTTGAAGTTCTGTCTTGACTAAATCTGCTCAGTATCAGCCAACTATGTGACAAAGGTCACAAAGTTGTGTTTGAATCTGATTTTGTAAGATAATTGACTCATCATCTGATAAAATCAAATTCTTTGGAAAAAAGAAATAATGTTCTACATGATCAACCTAAATAAAAACTTTCTGAAAATCTTTGTTTTGTTGCAAATAAGATGAAATTGCATGGACTTGGCACAAAGACTTGGCCATGCAGTTTCAGAACATTGATAAGTTGTTAAGACTGAACTTGGTTAAGGGTCTCCTAATCTTTTTCTAATTAAGATCAAGTTTGTGGGATCTGTGCTAAAGGAACAAACAAAAACCTTTAAAACTTCAATGAATACTTACATCATCCAGGCCACTAGAACTTCTTCACAGGGACCTTTTTGGGCCCACAGAGTTCTAAGCTTAGTGGCAAAAAGTATGGGTTTGTAATCATTGATGATTTTACTAGATTTACTTGGGTTATTTTTTCTGTCCCACAAAAGTGATGCTTGTCTTGAATTCAGGAACTTTTGTACCACTGTCTTAACCACTTATCCA
Organism: Colocasia esculenta; assembly: GCA_014218235.1. Lineage (NCBI taxonomy): Eukaryota > Viridiplantae > Streptophyta > Magnoliopsida > Alismatales > Araceae > Colocasia > Colocasia esculenta. The sequence goes on along the minus strand of JACBKR010002684.1, from coordinate 2,305 downwards.
TATAAAATCAAAAACATTTTAACTGATCATGGGGGTGAATTTGATAACACATCCTTTTTTCTGATCTATGTGCTGAATTTCAAATATTCACAGTTTTCTTCACCTAGAACTCCAGAGCAAATGGTTGTGAAAGAAAGATAGAACTCTTTGTGAAATGGCTAGATCCATGCTCTTAGGAAGTAATCTGCCCAAATCCTTCTGGGCAGAAGCTGTTAACACAGCCAATCATATCTTAAATAGAGCTTTGATCAGACCAAAGATCAGAAAAACCCCCTATGAATTGTTGAAAAACAAAAAGCCAACTATTTCTTATTTCAAAACTTTTGGGTGCAAATGCTTTGTACACAATATACAAAGAAAACATTGACAAGTTTGATGCTAAGAGTCAGGAAGCTATCTTCCTTGGCTATTCTGAAGTGTCAAGGGCTTTCAAAGTGTACATTCTAAAAACCAAAATTGTTGAAGAATCTCCACATGTTATTTTTGATGAAAATCCACAATGCTTCTAAATCTTGCAGGGAAAAGACAAGACAATGAAGAGATGACCTCATTGTGGATTCTTCACCTGTTGAGGAATCTGAAAACATTGAAGAGAACCTGAAACACCCATCTCCAAGTGGCTCAGGTAACATTGCTCCAGAAGTGGGTACTTCTCAACAGGTAATTCTGAACCCGATATCTGAGAGATCACCCATTAGACAGTGTATTGGCAATTTGAATGATAGAGTAAGGACCAGATCATCCTTCTTGCAAATATTGAAGAAGACCCACTAGCTCTAATTTCCCAAATTGAACCAAGTCAATTGATGAAGCCTTATCCAGTCTGATTGGATTAATGCCATGCATGATGAGCTTCATCAATTTGAAAGAAATCAAGTATGGAATTAGTACCTAGACCTAGTGACCAAGCAGTGATTGGTACTAGATGGGTTTTCAGAAATAATTAAATGAAACTGGTCAAGTAATAAGAAACAAGCTAGGCTAGTTGCAAAGGGGTATAACCAAAATTTGGAATGACTTTGAAGAATCATATGCCCCTGTAGCTAGACTAGAAGCTGTCAGAATTTTCCTTGCTTTTGCATCCTCCATGATTTTCAAAGTTTATCAAATGGATGTCAAAAGTGCATTCTTAAATGGATATATAAAGGAAAAGGTTTTTGTTGAACAACCTCCTGATATGAAAATGAAAATATCCTAACCATGTTTCAAGCTTAATAAGCTCTCTATGGTCTTAACAGCTCCAAGAGCTTGGTATACCGGTTGAGTTCCTTTTTACTTGAAAAAAGATATTCTAGAGGTAATGTTGATCAAACATTGTTCACAAAATAAAAAATCAAATAATTGTAGTCAAATTTATGTGATGACATAATATTTGGATCAACAATAAAGGCCTTTGCACTGATTTTCAAATCAAATGAAAAATGAATTTGAAATGAGCTTAATGGAGATTTAACATTCTTTTTGGATTGCAGGTTACCAAACACATGAAGGAATCTTCATCAGTCAACCAAATATGTCAAGGAGCTATTAAAGAGGTTTGACTTTCAGAACCTTAAGCACTCAAGCACACCAATTGCAATAATGCTAAACTAGAAGAAGATCCGTCTGGTAAGTCAGTAGATCCAAAACCTACAGAGGTATGATTGGCTCTCTGCTCTATCTTACAACTTCTAGACCTTATATTCAGTTTGTGTGTTTATGTGCTAGATTCCAATCTAATCCTAAAGAAAGTCACATGCTTGCTGTTAAACGAATCTTCAAATATCTTGTTGGAACATGTGACTTAGGTATTTGGTATCCTGATGGTTGCAAGTTAGATCTGTTTGCCTATTGTGATGCTGATTATGCTGGGTGCAAATTAGATAGAAAAGCACTAGTGGCTTGTGTCTTTACTTAGGTGGATGCCTTATCTCTTGGGCCTCTAAGAAGCAACATTCATTGCTCTGTCACTGCAGAGGCTGAGTATGTTGCTGCTGGTCGATGTGGAACTCAAATTCTTGGTGAAACATCAACTACTGATTACAACAAGAGTTAGGGTGTGTTCATCCTTTGTGATAACACAAGTGCAATTAATTTGTCTAAAATCCCATTCAGCATTCCAGAACTAAGCATATTGAAATTAGGCATCACTTCTTGAGAGATGAAGTTTCCAAGAAATCCTTTGAACTCCACTTCATCGAACAGAAAAAACATTGCTGATATCTTCACAAAACCCCTTCCTGACAGTAGATCTCATCTTTAAGGAGAGAACTTGGTCTTGTAAATGTCCAATCTCTTAAGTTCTCTCATTAGGATTGGTTGAGTG
>JACBKR010002683.1:0-33671 GCA_014218235.1 Colocasia esculenta | reverse complement strand
ATTTAAGCTATAAGCGCACAAGCAACCACTGCCTAGGCTATAAGCTTTACAGGCAAGTCTCAAGTACGTGGGTAACAGGACTACTAACCAAAAGCTCGTCCTTTATACCTCAAATCACAATATGTCGGAAACCGCACACACTAAGTAACATGATAGGTTACAGCGGGCCAATCCATCACACATGAAAACCATATACGGTAGCTTACCCGAGGAAGGGTGAAGCACATTGAGTGGAAGGTCACACCACACGACCTTCACGAAACACATTTTCACCAAACCACGATTTGCCTAAACCACAAGCCTCATCGGCAAACTACTCACAAAGGGTAACAGGATTGACTACCACAAGCCAATCCATTTCTCAATAAACCATAAACAAAGATCTACTTAAAACGGATAGGATACAACAAGTGGAAGGTCAACCACAAGACCTCCACGACACACGAGTACCTGAAAAGGTTAGTACACAATGTACCACCACAAGACTGCAAAGCAACCCACGAAGGGTATAGGTACCTGCTACCATAAGGTACTACAACACAAACACCCTTACGAAGGGTACAAATAGGTGATAAACACCACACAGAACCACAACTTTACTGTGCCATCACTTAGGCACACCACAAACTACAACCGCAGTCACAACTGTGCCAACACCAGGGCACACCTCGAGCGGGTCAAACCTCGACTACGAGTCACAAACTCACAAACCACAGCCAGTGGCAAAGCACGAGTCGAAAAGGAACGACGCCACCACACGGGAACAGACTACTGGCTGATCAGGCCAGTATCCAACTCGGACAACACAACACAAAACAACCTCTCAGTCTCGCAGTCACGGACGAAAGGTCCAACTGCCGCTCCACGAGAACAAGTCAAACAACTGTGGAGACCAACCAACACCACACCTGTAGACACACAGCTGCAGGTCCATGCCTGGCACCTCTAGGGTCTCTGGCCGAAGCACCCTAAAGTGAGGCACTGGAAAACAGGACTAGCTGGGGACCAGTGTCGACTACTGGTGTCCGTACCCCCAACTACGAGCGCGCTACAAGCGACTGCACACCCACAAACACAAGCTGCTGCCCTATTGTCATCTTTCCCTCAGCCGGACGTACAACTCAAACACAAGAGTGAGGGTGTCCAGGAAGACGACACAGACCTCGACGGTACAACACAAGTACCAGGACAAACCCCGAGCACAACAAACACACGTGCCTGGCTCACAAAGAACCTGGGGTACCAGACTAGAGAGGCATTCTGGAATAGGCGCCGGACCACCACACTCGGCTAGCACAAATCACGATACTTACATGTTCCATCTTTATTACAAACCACGGTACATATGTGAGGAATAGCTTGTTCTGGTCATACGTGACTCACAAGCTAACCTACACCATAACACATATAAACCATATTAATAAAAATACCACGGCCTGTCATCGGTTACCTTGTGACAGTGAAGGTCACACTAAACACAGTACACAATATTCACATAATAACCATACTTAAACTCTACTAATCATTCATCCAGAAGAATCTACAAAAGATTCTAAAGGATCGAGGCTAGGTTCAGATGTGAACCTCATCGCCACAATACCACAAACTAACCACAATAATTAATATATAATGAACACAATAACGTATGATGTGCCATACACACACAAATCATAGGTACGACATCCAAACCATGTAAACAATACGTGTATGATAAACCAGCCAGGTGCACCACACATCATTCACATAAACAACATGTCCAACACATGGACAACACGCTCCAAGAGCGCTACAAGTGCCAACGCACCACACATACTACGTAAACACCAAATCGATTACGTACCTAACATAATAACCACGTAAAACATGCCCACCTCGTGAGCTATACGCTCTATGAGCGTAACAAGTGCACTGGCTCCACTTGTCATTGCCATGCACAACAATTATGAATAATCGAATAACTAAAACATTAAAAACATGCATAACTAGACCTCTCAACTGAGGTCACGACAAGGGGCCAGGTCGCCTTCAGAACGCGACGCCCCGACCTGTCGCAATAGGAAACCCTATCGCGACTGTAACACCCCAGAAATTTAGCAATTTAAAATTTCAGAAATATATGGGGATAAATTAATTAAACATATGTGAGAGACTTCTAACACCATGTAATGATGATCCATTAGCAAGAATGGGCCTATAGAACACATTTGGCCCATGGATATGAATGAACTGGACAGGGAATTACCAAGTAATTCGTGTAGGTAATTATGCCATAATTAGGAAGGGCAATTTAGGGTTAAAAGATGGTTGATTAGTCATGTAAGGTAAGCCAAAACCGAACCCAACTCTAAGAGGTGATTTCCTAAACCTCTGCTACCTCTTTTGGGTAAGGGAATCCCAGATTTCTTGGAAACTAGGAAACAGAGCTCGTAGCCCTTTTCCTAGTATCGTTAGGACTCTTAACTACAGCCTAAAACTATAAGAACTCATCCTCAAATTCTTGGGGAAGGTTTAACAACGAATTGGGGTCATTTGGAGGCAGACTAGAACTTCTGAGGAGCTGGAGAAAGGCTGGGAACCCGGAGTTTCATCCCCTGCATCTTCTGTTGCATCCAGAATATCGACTGGTCTTAGATCTTCGTAAAGGTAGGTGTTCTCGGGCCAAGATTGAAGAAAACCAACACCATCATGTAGTTATTTGAGTCTAGGTTCATTTGCATTTGGTTTGACTAGTTTTCATGGAGTATGCATTGTGTATTCGTAGTTTTCCCGAAGTCTCGCACAGTTAGGGCTTTTCCCGTTCTTCTTATTTTTCCCATGATTCAAGATCGAATTAGACTAAACGTTATTAATGAAAGTTCTTCTACTTGAAGTCACGATCATCTTTTATGTTGGACGTTTTGTCCAAAAGTCTTTCGTTAGAGAGTTATAAGCTTCGTAATAGAGTCACTGCATGATACTACGATTTCGGGCTACACTTGACTTTTTGTTTATCACATGTTTTCTAGGGATTTGAGACCGAATTAGATCAACCCTAAACATAAAAGTTCTTCCACTAGTTGTCTCTTCATCTTTTGTGTTTAACGTTTTGTCCAAATATCATTTGTTAGGGAGTTAGAAGAGTTGGAAGTGAATCGCTGCATGAGATGTATTTTCGGGTTCCACATGACTGATAAGTTTTGTTCTGGAAGGGCACTAGTGTCGACACTACTGGGCTAGTGTCGACACACTGTCCCAAAACAGCCCAGAAGGTGTTCTTAGAAGGCCTCTAGTGTCGACACTACTTGGGCTAGTGTCGACACACTGTCCCAGCTTGGCCAGAAGGTGTTCTGGGAGCTGTCTCTAGTGTCGACACTACCTGGACTCGTGTCGACACTACTTGACCTTTTTGCCTTGTATTTGATGCACTGTGTCGACACTATCTGAACTAGTGTCGACACTACCTGACCAGTTTTGCATGATTTTGTCTGGTGTTTGGAGCATGGTGTCGACACCACTTGATCTAGTGTCGACACTACCTTACAAGAAATTTGCATAATTTAGGTCTAATCATCTCATGATGTCTATAAGCATGTGCATGATGTTATATAGTATGCATGGACCTAAAATAAACCCACCCATTGAAGAAAATGGTAATGATACGAATATGATTCTAATGTGTAATTTTGATTGTTCTTATGTCCATTGGATTATCTCGTGATCTTGCTTATTGTCAATTGATAAGATAAGAATATGATATGAATGTGGGGATGAATACATGTTAGTAGGGACATGTTAGTGGTGTTAATATTATGATTGGCATATGAGTCTCATGGTTACATGTTTTCCGGTGTTCCATTAATCATTTGTCACATGCATACATGTTAGGAAAGCACATGTTCTACATATGATCTGTCTTTTGAAACATCCTCATGTCAAGACATTAATGAAATATGAAACATAAGATACGTCGTTATCCTGCCTTGTTTTCTTGAGCTATTTGTCATACCTTGACTCTATGAATGATCATGTTCCTTTACTACGAGCTTGTTATTGAAACTCTGTGGCCATAATATGAATTTGTTTGTTCGGCACAACGTGGGACCTCGGTCCAAATTTGACTAATGCCTGTGCAATAAGGGTCCTGTCTGGTCCTGGGGAGGAGCACCCCAACGTACTTTTTAACCGCGGGAGTATGGACTTGTGGTGCGTGGCATGGCACTGATATGATATGCAAGATTTGTGTGAATGTGCCTTTGTTTGATATGATAAGTCTGATGGGATCTGATATGATATGATTTGATATGATATGTCTGATCATGTGAACGCATGATATCTGTCTGAATATGGCCAATCTTTTGATACGATTCTATTCTTGGAATATCTGTCCACTGTACATATGCAACTCGACATTTGATCTGATATGATATCCGTTCTACTCTGCTATTCAACTTGTTAGAAAAGCATGCTTTGTTTTCATATTCATATGCATATCTGCCTATTTAAAATGTTAATCATGTATACTAGTGCCCGTACGTTATTGAGATGTAAATCCTACTGAGCTAGTTCGCTCACCCTATCATCCTACCCTTTTTTAGGAAGTGATGAAGAACCAGTGGAGTCCGATGGGACAGGACAAGAGTGAAGAGCACCCTCCATATGAGTCGATGATAGTTTAGAAATAGACAATGGAGTAGTCTATGTATTAGTTAACTTTTTGGAAGATTTATTTGAATAATGGACCTTTAGATGGTTCTTTCTTATGTAAGGTTGCATCTAGTTGAATGAAATGAAATAAAGAGTACCTTTAATGATGTTATTATGATTTGAAAAGTGTTATTATATTCAATTGTGACTCTACGTTACTCAACTGTGATACACCTATTTGTATTATTCACGTCCCCCGGTATTTATTCCGCTGCTAAATATCGGGGCGTGACAGCGACGGGTCGGCCTATCGCGACCTAGTCGCGACGGCAGGGTCTGTCACCTTCACAGGCGCAAACCCTAATCTGGGAGGAACTCCACGGATTACCACTCCAGACCATTCAAACCATGCTTAATTCACGTTTTACATGCTTTAATGGATACCTTAACATGATATCTATGGTTTATAAAATGAAAAAACACATCAACCACACCATGCACACAATCCAAATATCAAAACAAGGTGGGTTCTCCCTACCTTCGCGAAGAACGCGAAAACCGGAGATCGCTCGGCATTTCCCCCGCTCCACGCGACGTCCGCGCGGTGAGAACACGCCCCACGCACCTCCAGAACCCCGAATCACCAAGAAACCTCGCAGCAGCTCCCCCCTGGTCGACCAGAGCCTGTGGAAGCTCTGTTCGGCCGGGGTTCTTAAAAACAGCATAGCGGTTAAGAACGCGACGTAGACCTACGTCGCAACCTGAACGCGACGTGGGAGGCCGTCCCCTTCCTACTCCTGACGTCAACAGGCCACCCAGCGCACGACACTTGGCGTGCATACAGACGTCGACGCTCAACGGCGGCAACAGGAACGCGACCACCAGGGCTGTCGCGTTCAAAACGCAACGTATACCCCTGTCGCGTTCACAGGCAGAAAACCTGTGAGCGCTTTGGGCCCAATGGCCGGCCCACCAAGCCTCACAACGCGCGCAAACACCTGAAACACGTACTATTGGGCCACACACTGGCCACCAAACCCACTAAACACGGATCCACGATGATCCGAAAAACGCGCGACATTACACTAAATCTTAAAGGATTTCATGGATCTAAATCAAGGCATGAAGTACCGAGCATCTAAACAGAAATAATCACAATGTTCTAAAGGTATTGTGACTTCTAATAAGCTCTACTATTATGTATAAAGATCAAGGATGGGAGAAGAAGATAGGAATCAGTTTTTAGAGTAGAACAAGATTGTTCTTCTCCCAACAAGAATAAGTGTACCAAAATTGGAAGAAAAAACAAAAGAACTACAGGAATAGCAACTTGTCTATTTATGAAGAATTCCTTGTCATCTGTACAGGATAGAACTGAACTAGAGGGAGATGAATCCTACCTTACTAAGCAATTGAGCTCTCACGTGCTCTTGACAAAAGAGTCTAACCCAGTAGAGGAAAAACTTCCTCCCAAGTTGATGGCTTGCTAGCCATGGCAGTAGCTTCAACATCAAGTTGACTCCAAGGTAGAAGTATCTACAGTCGCAGCAAGAGCAGAAATAGAAGTAGTTGCAGTAGTTGTGGAACTTAGCAAATCCAATACTCCTCCAGCAGCAGTTCCAATAGCAAGGAGTAGGGAATGACAAGAACAGGAGCAAAGGTGTGGAAACAAAGGGTGTGGAAAGGTGCGTATGAGGGGAGGGAAGTGGTTTTTATAGATCCCATAACTCCCTCATACAGAGGGCACGTCGACCATGAGGTGTCATGGTAAAAACCCTTGGTTTTTACCCCAACACGTAGCTCATGTAGGTTTCCTATGGTTTACACGTAGTTACATAGGTGTTAGTTTTAACCCCTCAATGTGGTGGCCTTCCAAGAGCTTAACACGTAAGCCCCCATAATTCACCAAAAAATCCCCCCGTAAATGACCAATAATTCAGATGGCTCCTTAGTTTTGATGTGAACATGTCCAAACAAAGTCCGTTTGTACTAAAATTTCAACCATAGACTAATGTGATGGTTTTACAAATTATGGTGATTTTAGTTTAAATTTTGGAATTTATTTTAGACTAGGTAAAAATCACCCGAAAAATAGTTACGTTGACTTATTCTCAAAATCCGTAAGTCAACAAATTCAGATATTTACATATTTGATATCCCCACATTTTTCTAGAAATTATGGTATTCTCGGATTTCATTTTCGTTATAGTTTTTTAGTGTCGCCCTGTGGGAGCCCGCACGTCTGAGTACGACACTAGTATAATGTTCATTAATGCTAAACATTCTCGAATATCAATTATTTCATTCTAATAATAATGGCTATGTTCAATAACCTTATTATTCATGTTTTGCTATAAATAAAATTTTTTAGGGGTGTTACAACTCTCCCCCACTAAAAGAAATTTGGTCCTCCAAATGTTAATACATAAGTGGACGATCACTAACCTGAAAATAGTTCTGGATACTTGACCTTGATGGCATCCTCCAGTTCCCACGTTGCTTCTTTTTGTCCTCGCTTGTTCCACTGAATCTTTAATAAAGGAACTTCCTTGTTCCGAAGTTGCTTGCTTTTTCGAACAAGGATCTGCACTGGTCTTTCTTCATATGCCAAATTTCCTTGTAGATCTAAATCTTGGTACTCAATAATGTGTTCCGGATCATATACATACTTCCTTAACATTGACACATGAAAGATATCATGTACATTGGACAATTGTGGTGGGAGTGCCAGTTGGTATGTCATTTCACCAACTCTCTTCAATATTTCAAAGGTCTAATATATCTTGGACTCAACTTTCCCTTGATACCGACTTTTGATTCCTCTTTGGGGTGACACTTTAAGAAATACATGTTCACCTTGTTGAAATTCCAACTATCTTCTACGTCGATCGACATAACTTTTTTGTCGATCTTGTGCAGCTTTCATCCGATCTTGAACCAACTTGATGATTTTTGTTGTCTCTTGGATCATTTTAGGTCCAAGAATATGCGTCTCTTTTAGTTCTACCCAACACAATGGTGGTCGACACTGTCGACCATATAATGCTTCAAATGGTGCCATTTGAATAGTAGACTGGTAGCTATTGTTATATGCAAATTCCATAATTGCTAAGTGAGTGTTCCAGCCATTTCCGAACTCTAATACACAAGCATGACACATATCCTCAATAATCTGATTTACCCTTTCTGTCTGTCCATCAGTTTGAGGATGAAATGCGGTACTAAATTTTAACTTAGTTCCCAATGCGTCCTGCAACTCTCTCCAGAAATGTGAAGTAAATCTTGCATCTCTGTCAGAAATTATGCTCTTTGGAATTCCATGCAATCGCACAATTTCCTTCATGTATAATGCTGCTAAAATATTAACATACCATCTAGTCTTTATCGCTATGAAATGAGCTGATTTAGTAAGTCTGTCAATGATTACCCATATAGCATCAAGTCCACTTCGTGTTTTGGGTAATCCCACAATAAAATCCATACCAATACTATCCCATTTCCATTATGGTATCTCAAGTGGTTTTAGTTTTTTCGCCGGTTTCTGGTGTTCTACCTTAACTTTCTGACATGTCAAACATTTTGCAATAAAATCCACAATATCCTTTTTCATGTTGCACCACCAGAAATGCTTCTTCAAATCCTGATACATTTTGACAGCTCCGGGGTGAATAGTGTAATGTGATCGATGAGCTTCTTCTAAAATTTGCTTCTTGATTTCAGAGTTATCCGGCACACACAATCTGTCCCAGAACCGAAGATTCCCATGAATATCTTCATTAACGTCAATTCTAGAAGCCAATTTTTCCCTAATTTCTGCCAATGCAAGATCATTGTCCTATTGCTCTCCAATTTGCCTCAGCAAATCTGACTGCACTGTCAGGTTATTAATCACAATTCTTTCTTCTTGTGTTTCAACTTTCAAGCTCAATGTAGAAAATTCCTCCAACAATTTCCATTCCTTAACTTGTAACCGAAATATCTTGGCTACATGATTTCTGCTGAGTGCGTCAGCCATAGTATTTCCTTTTCCCGGATGGTATTCAAACTTGAAGTCATCATCTTTGATATACTCCATCCACCTTCTTTGCCTCATGTTCAGTTCTTTTTGTGAAAATAAGTATTTGAGACTCTTATGATCGGAGTACACTATGAATTGATTGTCATACAGGTAGTCTCCAAAGCTTGAGAGCAAAAACTACTGCGGCCAATTCCAATCATGTACTGGGTAGTTCTTCTCGTGAGTCTTCAACTGTCTCGATGCATAGGCAATAACTCTTCCATCTTGCATCAGTACACATCCCAATCCAATATTGGAAGCATCAGTATAAACCTCAAATATTTTTCCTTCTACCGGTAACGCTAGAATTGGTGCAGATGATAGACATTCTTTAACAATTGGAATGCTTGCTCACAATTCTCATTCCACACAAATGTAGTTCCTTTTTGGTCAACTGTGTAAGAGGTGAGGCAATTCTAGAAAAATCCTTGACAAATCGTCGGTAGTAACTGGCCATGCCTAGAAAACATCTAATCTCAGTGAGATTCATTTTTGTATGGTTTCAATTTTAGAGGAGTCTACTGATAGACCTTCTTTGGAAATAATATGTCCTAAGAACATCACTTCCTTCAACCAAAATTCACATTTGCTAAATTTTGCATATAACTTATGATCTTGTAATAATTGCAAAGTGATCCGTAGATGCATCTCATGCTCTTCCATACTTTTGGAGTAAATCAGTATATCATCAATGAATACAACCACAAACCGATCTAAATAAGATCTGAACACGTCGTTCGTCAGACGCATAAATACAGCTGGTGCATTTGTCAATCCAAACGGCATAACTACAAATTCATAGTGTCCATATCTTGTCCAAAAAGCTGTTTTGTGAATGTCCTGTTCTTGAATTCTAAGTTGATGATAATAGTTATGTTTAATCGTTCAGTTGACGATGTCATGGTAATAACTTATATAGAAGATGTATACATCATATGACATAATAATCATGACGGGATTGGTAAGACTAATGTGGATTAGATAAATTTTAAAAGACTGAAAACTTAAAATCTTTGTGATCCATCCAAACTAGTCAAGGAGTTTCAAGGACCAAACTCTTTTCTTTGTGGGGGAGAGTGTAACACCCCGAAAATTTTATTTCCTAGAAAAATGTAAATAATTGATGATTAAACATAACTATGATCATGATATGTAATTAGTCTTAATTTAGGACTTATTGGAGATAATAAATGATATTTCAAGTGTCGTACTTAGAGGTGCGCGCTCCGACATGGCGACACTGAAAAACTGTAACGAAAACGAAATCTGAGAACACCATAATTTCCAAAAAAATGTGGTGATATCAAAAATATAAATATCCAAAATTGTTGACGTGCGGATATCGAGATTAAGCCGACGTAACTATTTTTCGGGTGATTTTTCACCTAGTGGAAAATAAATTCTAAAAATCAACTAAAATTACCATAATTTGTAAAACCACCCTATTAGCTTATGTTTGAAATTTCAACTTGAATGGATACTATTTGGACACCCAAACATGAGGTTGAATGGGCTAGTTGATTTTCCAACCAATTACGGTAATCATTTCTGGGAATTTTCATGCTTACGTTAGGTGAGCAACGTGAGCTCATGTCATTAGGGGTAAACAGCTTACACGTTAGTCCCTTAGGTGTAAGACTTGGAGAATGCATGAACCAGGTGTCCTTAGCATGGTTTAGGGGGTTTCCCACGACTCCACATGTTGGGCTACGTGCCAACATGCATGGAAGTCTGGGAGTTTATATAAGATCTTCCTCTGCCCATCGTGCAGATCTTCCCACTTCCCACTCTTCTGTCTTCCTGCTACTGCGGCTATTGTCCTACTGTTATTCTACCAGAGGTGTTGCTGCTGGAGCTGTAGGATATTACAAGAAAAAATGCATTTAGAGACCGACATTTTCAGTCTCCATTTAGTCACTATTCGGTCACTAAAAGACTCAGAGGCCGAATAGAGACCGAATTCGTCGGTGGAGAATTTTTGGTCACAAATATGTGAATCGGTCACTATTTAGTGTCCAATTAGTGACCAAAACCCTTCAGTCGCTAAAAGTTGTTATCAGTGACCGAAATAATTCAGTCACTAATCAGTCCCTAAATTTGTGACCGAATAGTGACCGAATTATTCGATCAATTAGTGACCGAATTAATTCGGTCACTAATCAGTCCCTAAATTAGTGACCGAACAGTGACCGAATTATTTCGGTCACTGATGGAATTCAATCACTAATTCGGTCACTAATTTAGGGACTGATTAGTGACCGAATTAATTCGGTCACTAGTCGGTCCTACATTTTTTATTATAATTTTTAAATATATATATATACATTTTTAGCAAAATACCTGTGTAAATACAACAATGTCCACAACACAACAATAATAAAATATCCACAACACAACAATAATAAAATGTCCCCAATAATAATAAAATATCGACAACAATAATAAAAATGTCCACAACATCACAATAATCAAATGTCCATAACATCACAATAATCAAATGTCCACAACATCACAATAATAAAAATGTCCACAATAATAATAAAAATGTCCACAACAATAATAATAATGAAATAAAAATCATGAATCCTCGTCCACAACAATAATAATAATGAAATGAAAATCATGAATCCTCGTCCTCGTGCTCATCCTCGTGCTCGTCTCCTCCCACGCCACCCGATGAAGGAACCTACAATACATATATAACAATAATAAGTTAAAATTAAATACTATTATAAGTAATAAATAATTTTAAGTTAAAACTAAATACTATTATAAGTAATAAATTATTTAAATTTATAGATTTTTATTCACTCACTTTTGGTCAATATTTTGGTCACACTATATATTTTGGTCACACTTAAGATGGATTTGAGCGTCGAGCTCAAATTGGGAGTCTGAATTGAACTCCGTCAGTTTCCACAAGTCACAACCATCACCCCGACCATGCTGGAACAAACCAGAGGCCAATCATATTAGTATTTCTAATTTTGGATCCCCAAACCTAAGTTTTTCATTTTTAAACTAAACTAACTTGCGTAATGTGAATTTGAGCGTCGAGCTCAAATCGGGAGTCGGAATTGAACTCAGTTAGTTTCCACAAGTCACACTCATCGCCCCGACCGTGCTGGAATAAACCAGTGGCCAATCGGATGAGTTTTTCTAATTTTTGACCCTCAAACTTAGATAATTTCTTCCTTTTTTAACAAAACAAAACAAAACTAACTTCCTTAATATGAATTTGAGCGTCGAGCTCAAACCAGGAGTCGGAATTGAACTCCGTTAGTTTTCACAAGTGACACTCATCGCCCTGGCCATGCTGAAATAAACCGGATGCCGATCAGATTAGTATTTCGAATTTTGGACCCCCCAAACCTAGCTAAGTTCTTCCTTTTTAAACTAAACTAACTTGTTTAAGATGAAATTGAGCATCGAGCTCAAACTAGGAGTCCAAATTGAACTCCGTCAGTTTTCATAAGTCACAATCATTGCCCTGGCCATGTTGGAAAACATCGGAGGCCAATCGGATGAGTATTTCTAATTTTGGACCCCCAAACCTAAGTTCTTTATTTCTAAATTACACTAACTTGCTTAAGATGAATTTGAGCGTCGAACTGAAACCAGGAGTTCGAATTGAATTCCGTCAGTTTCCACAAGTCACAACCATCATCCTGGCCGTGCTGGAAAAAACCGGAGGCAATGCACAATGAATGCCATTACTTTAAATATACATACCTGCTGCTACAGGAGGAGGGACAGACGAAGAACCAGAAACTGTAACAATTTAAATGACATTAATAATATGTATAAATAATACACAAAGAAAAATACCAAAGAAAAATATGCATACCTGATGCCTGGAACAAACCCCTCCCACGGCTGCTCCTTCCAAAATTGAAGCCCGATCGTGCTCCACGCACCATATCTTCATAGGGAACATAAAAAATTAATGTTCATTAGTCAATTGCTTATATTAACGAATGGCTACTTTAAATATAAGTAGAAGAAGAAGATAGATTGTTGTCAATCACGACCCCTGTCCTGGAGTACAATGTTTTCTACCAATTTATGTTGGGTCAATCTTTCCGAATTCATGCCTATTGTGGATTTCTAGCTTATTTAGAACAAAAATGGTATAGATTTATGGTGATACATAAAATGATGGTGTTGTTTAAAAGTTCTAAATAGTCGACCTGGGGATTAAGATGTTTTAGTGACCAGATTATTCAGTAGCTCATGAAACTTATTTCCAAGAGGAGCAAGATTCTGTTGGCTATTGTATGCAAAATGAACAACAATGAGGAAACAATAAGGGAAACATACATTGGATATGAGTCACAATTATTCCTTCCTACCTATGTGAAGAAGTTACTCTGATGCCAAATTGCCCCATGAATAGCATGGAATTTGGGAGACTAACTGGTAAAACTGTTCATCCTGATCAACAGTTCAAGTTTGTTCAAGAAATGAATCAATTTTCATTCAGAGTATGTGGAACATCCCAGACAGAAACCTTTAAAGTTTTCTCATGATACTTGCTGGAGATGCTGAATAGGTAATTGTCTATTTCTTGGAACAAAGACTTAGTTTAGAAATTAAAGTCCAGTTCCATTCTCTTCCCAGCGAACTTTCTTGATCAATTTCCTTTCTCTTTCACCATCTATGATTTCTCTATTTCACTCCCCATGCTAAAAAGGATTGGCACTTCCTCAGACAGAGGCTTGATAATTGTGTCAAGGTGAATTGAAAGAAAAACCCATAAATATATTCAGAGACTCCATGCCCTTCTACATTTCGTCCTGAGAAATAGTACACCAATTGACTCCTTATCAATATGCGGTTACATCGGGTTTGTTTATCTCGCATTTGTGATTTTTTATTTTTATTCTCTTTATCTTCTTTATAGTGTGTCCTTGAATCATTCTTCTATGGGAACAATTCACAGAGAGGGGGCGTGGACTCTTACCTTCAATATAGAAAAAATGCACGGAAACTTAGAATCTCAAGCAACTGAAAAATCCACAAAAAATCCACAAGACAACTAAAAATCCACAAAAATTAAAAACATAAGCCTACAAACTATGATAGTAAGGTACATACATTTCAGGTACCTACATTTCAACAATTGTGAATATATGCAAAATTTGTTTCAGAAAATTGAAACCCACAATATACAAACTATACAAACTATATATATATTAGGAACATAAGCACATTAAGCTAGCAAGTTTACTTAATAACAATCCTCAGGCTTTTCTTGGCCTCTCCAGCCCATTCTTACCAATCCACCAATACAAATGTAAAAATAATATTGAAGATAGTGCAAACGTTTGGTCTTACAGATGTTTTTTTTTTTTTTTTGGGTGGGGGGGGGTGGGTAGGATTCAGTTCTGCAAATGTTTGGTCTTACAGCTCAATTATAGAGAGTTGCAGAAAGGAACCAACAATGTAAATAATTGTAGAAAGTAGATAAAGTCCAATCTATAACAATACCCAGCAACATAAATCATAAGCTCCTAACAATATCACATAAAATCTCCTACAATTAGCGACAAATATTTATTTAGTGAATCCGTAGCCAATTAACTACAGATTAGCTACGAATATTTTCATAGCAAATCCATAGCTAAATTGGAAACCCCAAAAAAATATTTTAAAAATAGTTTTCTCATGATATTTTTACATGTACCCGTAAACCTGCTCATTCATTTAATAGAAACATACAACCACGCACATACATATATCACACATCCCACAAATACAAACACAAATCCATAATTAAAATTAATGTCGCATTAGAATGTTCACAACAAACGTAAGAATGTTTTCTAAACATATAAAAGATAATGATGACGTGATCCTAATCGTCGTGAAAATTAATATTCCACATTAATTCAAATATTCTTAGATATTACCACCAAAGTCACAATAGTGTTTACATGGGCAATAGATAGATTTATCAAATATGTATCCAACCACAGTATTAGAAGCCAGAATAGATAGATTTCTTGCACTTAGATATGTAATGCTAAGGTCCTAGTTAATTGCACAACGACGGGAGCTAGTTGTTCCACCATCCATCATGTTTTACCCCAACTTTCAAATTTTTTTTTTTCTGCATATCTTATAAACTAGAATTGATTCCCTCATGGATATTTAAAGGGAAACCACTTCTCCCAATGATGGCATTGCCCATACTTCTCTCATACAGATGCATCAACAATTTCATGGTGTACGATATAAGCGAACTCAAAACATATTATAAACAAATTCAAAATAGATTTTTATTCAAATCAGAGATATAGCTTCATAAGTTTTATGAATCAAACCAAATACTTAATATTCACATAAACATACATAAAAGTATTATATCATAAATCTGACATAAAATTCAAGCCATGCAAACCAATCAGATTTTATTTATCATGCTTACATCTTTATCTGCTTATATAGTTCTGAAAACAAAACAAAATGAAGACATGCATGTTATAAGAATTTCTGCAAACTATCTTACCTTATTTTTCAGTAACTGTTCCAACATTTTAGCAACTAAACTAGATGCCAAAATCTACAATTAGACCTTTGGAACCCTCCTGCTAAGACATGAACTGGATTGGATTGACCACTATTTTGAGAAGCACTATTCTACCAAACTGATGATATAAGTGTTCAACTTCCAATTACTCGATTTCTTATTTATCCTATCTTCCAAGAACTTGTACTAGGCTATCACAAGGCAGATAAACATATGAACAAGTGGAAGAAAACAAGTAAGCAAAGAACTAAATCCCAAGTAAAGAGTACTAGAGTTTAAGGACAAGTAGATGTCACCTGTTAATATTGGATTCATATATAGAACTAATTAATGTTCCATAGTTTCCTTCTAGTTTCCAAAAGGCAAGAACACCTATTAATGTTCCATACTTATAATAGAAAAACATTCATCCAATGCTTGCATCCTGCATTAAAATACATTCACACATCCTGCAAAAATATATTCAAGCATCCACACATAATATAAAAGTTGAGCCACCACCCAGGCTCGCTGGATTAAATAAAAGTGAGCCACCACCCAGGCTCGCTAGATTAAATAAAAATGAGCCACCACCCAAGTTCGCTGGATCTTACCTGAACAAAGAGCCTGAAAAGATGAAAGCAACTAGCTCGATCTCCGCACGTGTTCCAAACAAAACCTGTCATCATATTTTACAAAAAATATATATTAATAAAAAGATGAGTAAGCCAACACAATTTATTAAATACATAACACAACATTCCAAGTACTAAGAAATCTCCTTCATTCACACATCTAGGGGCATGCAGACAGAGAAAAAAAAATTAGGTGCAAAGAGCACCATATGATGTGGTCTTGCCCTCAATTCTTTTATCAAAATCTTGATAGGATTGATGTTTAACAAATTAGTTCCATTATCTCCATGTAAAGTAGGTAGATATGAAAATTCCTTTGGTCAAATTGAGATGATGTCTCACCTATGTTTTTGAAGTATGGATGTTGAATATTTTATATATTGACAGAAACATCTATTTGATTAAAATATATTCTTGGATAGATTCTTCTACATATTTGATTAAAATGTATCAACAACTCAAACGGCCAAATTCTGCTAGCTTGTGCATGCATCAGTAATACATTAAACAAGTATTAGGCTATCACAAGGCCTTGCTTCTAAAGAAGGTTAAACTTTCTGGCTTCAAAATGAGAGCTTAAAACTAATGTAAAAATGTTAGCATTATAATGTATAATTTTCCTATAGTATTCATAATCAACTACATATTAAAGGAAGACTTTATCTGCTGTAGTGGATAAAGTCTTCCTAAAAGACGCCCCCTGAGTGATAAGAAGAGCGGCTTGAGAAGGATGCCGTACAACAGAGTCTTCAAATGAATGATTTGGCACGCCATCCACAATCCTTAACCTCCGAACTCAATATCCACTGCACAAACTCATATATGAAAATAGTTGCCTTCCAGTTGCCAAAAGATAGGAACACCTATTAATGTTCCATACTTATAATAGAAAAACATTCATCCAATGCTTGCATTTTGCATTAAAATACATTCACATATCCTGCAAAAATATATTCACGCATCCACACATAATATAAAAGTTGAGCCACCACCCAGGCTCGCTGGATTAAATAAAAATGAGCCACTACCTAGGCTCGCTGGATTAAATAAAGATGAGCCACCACCCAGGCTCGCTGGATCTTACCTGAACAAAAAGCCTCAAAAGATGAAAGCAACTAGCTCGATCCCCGCACGTGTTCCAAACAAAACATGTCATCATATTTTACAAAAAATATATTAATAAAAAGATGGGTAAGCCAACACAATTTATTAAATACATAACAAACATTCCAAGTACTAAGGTAACTTAAAATAAATTGGAATAGCTGGAGTGAACATGACACACAATAAAATCAATGAGGGATTGGAACATTTCTGGGATGCCAGGACATAATCTTTTAAGTTGAACATTACTTAAAATAAATTAGATGTTGTTGATCAGATGTAATCTTTTGTTGGTTTTAGCTCAAATCTTTTTCACATGTTTTTGGCACCAAATGTACCTTTTTTTTCTCTTCTTATTTCCAAATATACCTTAAAACGTGGATGATGACTATTTGATGTGCAAGAAAAATAGATGTTCTTCTCTTCTGAACATCCATCAACCATTATGTTAATACCATATTACTCAATTTAGATAAATATGACTAAAATTAAAATACTTCCTAGATTAATATAAGAATATTGTAAGAAATGACACATCAATGCTCACTAAGCCGCCAACTTGTTCATAACAAGGTCTTCCTGAAGAGATGTGCTGTGAGGGTACAATTATCATATGATTTATATTTAATTTAACTGGACTGAGTGCAGATTATGCCCTATTTCTGGCCATTATCATATGTGAATGGCATATTTTTCCTTGAGGCCATGGGCTACACTGAAGTATCTGGTTCACACATAGGAGCTTGGAATGAAGTATTCAGAAGACATAATTCTCATGCAAAACCTTTTGATCGAGAGAAAAAAGGCTCATGTTACATTCTATAAGTAGTATCATGTCATCTTTGGCAGTTTTTGGGATTGCTTTTTTCTAGTTTCATAAGAGTAGCCGATACATGTCTACATCACTTTCAACTTTCACTCTTAATTTCACCTTAATTATGATTGTTCTAAACTAACTAATTCCTAGCTATGTACGTGTAATATGACCCATCAAAATATCTATAGTAACTACTAATTACCCTTTTATTTTGTCAAGTTTTTGAAAGTCTGAGCTTAATAAATTTGAAACTTCTACCTCTGGGTTTTGGCAGACATGTAAGGTATCCCAGTTTCCCACTTCTTGAATGCAAAAAACATGCAGAGAACTCACGTTAGGCCTCCAACTCAACTTTGATGCGTTTATCCCATCTTTTTCTCCTCTTTCACAAGTTCTATTAACAAGAAAGATCAACAAGGAGTACGATTATGAGCATGATAGGCTTTTCTCCCATTCCGAGGATTGCCCAATTTTTCACACATTTTTAAAAGGGGAGAGAGAGAGGTCAAGGAAAGGTAAAGTGAATCATGGTGTGTAGTAGGACTGACTGCTTTCCTGTTATTTGAAGGAAAAAATTCTTTCTTCTTAGTTCTTATGTATTGACTTTAGGAGTAGTGTAGCCAACATCAAAGTGCAACTTGCTGGTGTTCTTAACATACGTTTCTACACAACCTCATTAGATGTTTTTGCCTCAGTGCAATTAGGAGCACTGAAGTGTTAGATTAACTAATTACATGTTCAATATATATATATATAATATATATATATATATATAATATATATATATAGGTTGTGAACTGAGTCCATATATATATTAAACTAGATTAAGGCCTCGTTTAATCTTCTTGGATTAAACAATGAGTTTGAGCAAACAATATTATAATAATAGAAAGAACACACCAGTGCATACTATAATATTAATGTTAGCTTAGTGTTTAGGGAACCCAATAGAGTTGGGCTCAACCTCATCTGCTTCCATGACTCAACATGAGCATATATAAACAAAAGAGATATGTTAAATTACTTTTGCAATAAAAGAGAAAGGTGTTCAAACTAAATAGGAGCATATAGAACCCCCCCCACTCCATTGCCGGAGCCCCACCCCCACTGCCCCCTCCCCACTGAAACCCCCAACCCATCACGAAGCCCCACCCCCACTATCCCCTCCCCACTGAACCCCCCCCACCCTCCTTCTGCGAAGTCGCCCCCCCACCTCCCTGCAAAGCCCCCCGGTAGAACCCCCTCACCTGTGACTCCCGCCGCCGGAACACCCCCTCCCTGCACAGCCCCCCACAAGCCCCCCCTCCCTACACAGGCCCCCCAACCCCCCCTGCCTGCACAGCCCCCCCCCCCCCCCCCAACTGCCCCCTCCCCACTGAAACCCCCAACCCCATCATCGGAGCCCAACCCCCACTACCCCCTCCCCACTGAACCCCCCACCCTCCTTCTGCGAAGTCGCCCCCCCTCCCTTGCAAAGCCCCCCGCCCGCCGGAACACCCCCTCCCTGCACAGCCCCCTAAGCCCCCTCCCTAGACAGGCCCCCCCGCCCTACGCAGCCCCCCCAACTCCCCTGCCTGCACAGTCCCCCCCCTCCCCCCCACCACACACAACACACCACACACACACGCACAGAGAGAGAGAGAGAGAGAGATCAGAGATCCCCCCCATCCCGACTGTCTACCCCCCCCCCCCCCCCCCCACCGTGGCCCTCCCTGCAACCCAACATGACCCCCCACACACACAGGCAACACCAACACAACACATGCACACAGAGAGAGAGAGAGAGAGAGAGAGAGAGAGAGAGAGGAGAGAGAGAGAGAGAGCTTACCAGTAGTGACGTCGACGTGGACCTCTGACAGTGAGGGTGAGACGATTAAGATGTGGACGATGACGATGACCCGAACACAGCTAGGTTACGAGGACGGCGGCGGCGACCCGGACAGCGGCGGCGATCCAGACGGCGGCGGCGACGCGGACGATGGCTGGTGACACGACGACGGCAGCGATGGTGACGACAACACGGCATCTCGGTGGGGAGACCGTCGGAGGTGTCCACGGCATGAGAGAGGAGACACAGTCGGTCACTAAAGCCATAAGAATTTTGTGACCGAAAGTGACCGAAATAAATCGGGATAAAATTTTCTTCCCATCCCGCGAAAACATGAAAAATTGTGACTGAAATAAAATCAGTCACTATTAGGTCCCTATTTAGGGACCGAATAGTGACGAATTTAATCAGTCCCAAAATTTTGTGACCGATTTATTTCGGTCACTATTCGGTCACTAAGTGTGACCGAAATAAATCGGTCACAAAATTTTCTTCCCATCCCGCGAAAACGTGAAAAATTGTGACTGAAATAAAATCAGGCACTATTCGGTCCCTAAATAGTGACCGAATAGTGACCGAATTTAATCGGTCCCAAAATATAGAGACCGATAATTTCGGTCACAATTCGGTCACACAATTCGGTCACAATTCGGTCACACAATTCGGTCACTAATTAGTGACCGAATTGTGACTGAAATTATCGGTCTCTATATCGGTCTCTAAAAGTGCTTTTTCTTGTAGTGGGAGCTGCTGCAATTACCTGTCGTGGCTGCTACTACTGCATATTCTTTTGGTGGCCACACAACATTTGCACCTGCTGTACTACTGCCACCTTGTGTTGCTATGGACCTACTCGTTAGGGAGGAAAAGGACTCCATCTTCCTCAAAGCCATGGGTAGGATTCATCTCCTTCTCTCTAGTTCTGTCCTCCATACATGATGAGGAACTTTGACTGAGCATTCCAGTTGTTATACCTGTAACTCCCCTATTCTTCCTTTAGTTGTGATAAACATCTCTCGTTAGGAGGAGAAGGTTCCTGTTTTACCTCAAGATCAACTCTCTTCCTTCTTCTTCCATCGTTGATCCTTGAACATGTTATAGAGTTTTGTTAAAAGTCACAACATCTTTAGATTTGGTACTTCAAGCCTTGATTTAGATCCATGAAATACTCTGAGTTTTAGTGTCCATCTTGTAGGAATCTACCCACAACTATTGCTATCATGGCTATACTTTCAGTACTACGTCATGTTTAACTTCTAGCTAGACAAGTATGGATTGCAACCCTTATGTTTCGTTTTACTTGTTTAGCATATATACTCACCATGGAGTCTACAAATAGGTTCTTTTATTTGATATAATTCATACCTTGATCCATAGGTTCCATAATTGGTGTTCTTAAAGTGTATTCAAAGCCATTCTGAAAGGAGAATTGGCGGCTATCGATAGGCACCCCATAGCTGTCGACAGGACCAGTCTCCCAGAGCCTCAGATTTGCTGGGTCAGTTGCTATCTGTCGACAGCCATCCCATAGTTGTTGATAGATACTTTCCTAGGACCAGCAAACTAGGCTCTGGCTATCTGTCGACAACCACCTCTTGGCTGTCAACACCTACTGTCCTGACCTGTATTTCAACAATCTTCTTCGTATAAGCTCTTGCTAAAACTTTATCCTAATAGCCTAGCAAGCTACCCTCTTCTTTACCTTGGTATTTACTGTCGTGTTACTACGAAGTTCATCCACATCGTGTGCCTTAATCATCCTTGGATTATTCTTGAAATTATCAATTACGTATGATACCCCGTTGATTCTACTTCCCTGTATTCAGTAACTGAGTTCATAAAACCTTGATATCCTGAGAGTTTGAAGATTTGAGTAACCTGTTGGTTATGAATAACTGATGATGACAATTATTGGGTCCCTGGACCCCACTTGACTAATATGCCTGTGCAAATAGGGCTAGTCCAATCCTGAGAGGAGCACCCGAATTCATTACGGGCCGTACGGGAATGATAAAGGGCAACGTGATATTTGGCATTGCATCATTTACTGTATGATTATGGTCATCATAATTCCTGTTCTGTGTAACTGTTAAATGAGCCAGTTTTGAGTTATATACCTGAGCATGCCTTGTGTTTCATTATCACTATTTCAAGCTTACCGTCCTGACATTTAACTGTGCCTCTTTGTTATCCGTTCTGCCATTGTCTTGGCTATCATGTATTCACCCTTTGCATTAAGGAATTGAGTCCTAATGGGCTAGTTAGCTCACCAAATCCTATTTTTTTCAGGTTATCTATAGTTCTAGAAGGCGGGATATCGGGATTTGAGGGCTGAGAGATCAACCTTTACAGCGTTTAAGTTTGAATTGTAAATGGAGAGTCATGTATTACCTGTAGAATGTCAATGAATAATTATTTTAATTTAGTAAAGTCCCGAGCAATTTACAGCTCAATTAGTTTAAAGTTTACTCTTAACTCCTCATGCGTTCACGTTCCGGCGTTTATAGTTATATTAAATGATGGGACATGACAGAATGGTATCAGACAGATACATTGGACCACATTGACTATACAGAAATGGGAGCAACCTAAGAATCTCACTTAGCAATTATGGAATTTGCATATAACAATAGCTACCAGTCTACTATTCAAATGGCACCATTTGAAGCATTATATGGTCGACAGTGTCGATCACCATTGTGTTGGGTAGAACTAAAAGAGACGCATATTCTTGGACCTGAAATGATCCAAGAGACAACAGAAATCATCAAGTTGGTTCAAGATCGGATGAAAGCTGCCCAAGACCGACAGAAACGTTATGCCGATCGACGTAGAAGAGAGTTGGAATTTCAGCAAGGTGAACATGTATTTCTTAAAGTGTCACCCCGAAGAGGAATCAAAAGATTCGGTATCAAGGGAAAGTTGAGTCCAAGATACATTGGACCTTTTGAAATACTGAAGAGAGTTGGTGAAATGACATACCAACTAGCACTCCCACCACAATTGTCCAATGTACATGATATCTTTCATGTGTCAATGTTAAGGAAGTATGTATATGATCCGGAACACATTATTGAACACCAAGATCTGGATGTACAAGGAAATTTGGCATATGAAGAAAGACCAGTACAGATCCTCGATCGAAAAATCAAGCAACTTCGAAACAAGGAAGTTCCTTTATTAAAGATTCAGTGGAACAAGCGGACAAGAAGAAGCAACGTGGGAACTGGAGGATGCCATCAAGGTCAAGTATATAGAACTATTTTCAGGTTAGTGATCGTCCACTTATGTATTAAAATTTGGAGGACCAAATTTCTTTTAGTGGGGGAGAGTTGTAACACCCCTAAAAATTTTCATTTATAGCAAAACATGAATAATAAGGTTATTTAACATAACCATTATTATTAGAATGAAATAATTGATATTCGAGAATGTTTAGCATTAGTGAACATTAACCCAGTGTCGTACTCGGACGTGCACGCTCCCACAGGGCGACACTGAAAAATTGTAACGAAAACAAAATTCGAGAATACCATAATTTCCAAAAAAAATGTGGGGATATCAAAGATGTAAATATCTGAATTTGTTGACTTACGGATTTTGAGATTAAGTCGACGTAACCATTTTCTGGGTGATTTTTCACCTAGTGTAAAATAAATTCCAAAAATTAAACTAAAATCACCATAATTTGTAAAACCATCACATTAGCCTATGGCTGAAAGTTCAGCACAAATGGATATCATTTGGATACATTAGCATAAGGATTATTGGGTCAGTTGATTTATGGCTCAATTACGTAAACTATTTATGGGATTTTACAGGATGACATATCTTGGGTGTTGCAAGCTCATGTCATGGTGGGTTAAACCTCTTACATGTTGGTGACTGAGGTGTAGGTGTGAGATTAGGAGCATGGGCCATGTGTAAACAGTAAAAACCAAGGGGTTTTACTGTTTACACCTGTGCAAGTGAGGTGTCCTCACGCATGGGAGTCTTGCTGGGCTATAAAAGCCACTCCCCTTCTTTCGTACATGTCTTTCCAAACTCCCTTTGCTCCTGTTCTTGTCTTCCCCTATTCCTGGCTGCTGGGATTGCTGCTAGTGGAGTTGTTGGATTTGCTAAGTTCCACAACTACTGCAACTACTCCTGTTTCTGCTCATACTGCGACTGTAGATACTTCTACCTTAGAGTCAACTTGATGTTGAAGCTACTGCCATGGCTAGAAAGCCATCAACTTGGGAGGAAGTTTTTCCTCTACTGGGTTAGACTCTTTTGTCAAGAGCACGTGAGAGCTCAATTGCTTAGTAAGGTAGGATTCATCTCCCTCTGGTTCAGTTCTATCCTCCACACATGACAAGGAATCTTGATAAATAAAGAAGTTGCTATTCCTGTAGTTCTTTTATTTTTCTTCTAGTTTTGGTACACTTATTCTTGTTGAGAGAAAAACAATCTTGTTCTACTCTAAAAAATTGATTCCTATCTTCTTCTCCCATCCTTGATCTTTATACATAATATTAGAGCTTATTGGAAGTCACAATACCTTTAGAACAATGTGATTATTTCTGTTCAGATGCTCAGTACTTCATGCCTTGATTTAGATCCATGAAATCCTTTGAGATTTAGTGTCCATCTTGTAGGAATCGTCCAACAAACCATTGCTATCAAGGTTATACTTTCAGCACTATGCTATGTTTAGTTTCTAGCTAGACAAGTTTGGATTGCAAACCTCCTGTTTCATCTTGCTTGTTTAGCTTGCAAATCACTGTGAGAACTACCATTAGATTCTTCTATTTGATATAATTCATTCCTAGATCCATAGGTTCCATAATTGGTGTTCTTAAAGTATATTCAAAGTCATTCTGAAAGGAGAACTGGCGGTTGTCGACAGGTAGCCCATAGCTGTCGATAGACCCAGTCTCCCAGAACCTCAGACTGCTGGGGTCTGTTGCTATCTGTCGACAGCCAGCTCATAGCTGTCGATCTGTCGACAGCCAGCTCATAGCTATCGACAGATACCCTCAGAACCAGCAAACCATGCTCTGGCTATTGCTATCTGTCGACAGCCACCTCCTGGCTGTCGACACCTACTGTCCTGACTTGTATTTCAGCAACCTTTCATGTAAGAACTCTTGATAAAACTTCATCCTAATAACATAGCAAGCTACCCACTTATTTACCTTGGTATTTACTGTCATACTACAACAAAGTTTACCCACATTGTGTACCTTAACCTCCCTTGAATTATTCTTAAAGTTGTCAATTACGAATAGTACTCCGATTGAGTCTATTCTCTAGTATTTGGTAACTGAGTTTATAAAACCTGACCACCTGAGAGTTTTTTTTTTTTTTTTGGGTAAGTACTAATTCATTGATGAAAAGGAAAGTATATACTGAATCCATGACCATGAGAATGGTACATAGGAGGTGAACTCCTAATGGAGGACAGGAGAGTGTACCTCACCTCAAAGAGGTGGAATATTCTCACTCCACCATACACAACATTAGGATCACATGAGTAGACCCGTCATGACCACACAAGTGTTGTGGACTATGACTGAGCAAGACTAGCAGAACAATTGATAGGAAGGACACTAAATAGAAATATTGAATCATCTAAATATGTCCTTCTCTCCTTCACATTTGAGATCCATCTTGTATTCTTCCATGCAGATTTTGATGTCTTGAAGAATGAAGATAAGAACCTGCATTTTGGTTCGAATTTTAGTGTCAAAACTTCTCATGCATCTTTCATGCCATATCCACCAAACCGCAGTCTTCAAGGCAAGATGGGCTAGAGATTGGACAGCATTATGAATAGGAAAAATGTTTTGGAGCTTGTCCTTCTCCTTGTCCAAACCATTCTCAGGAGGTCTTCTAATATGAAATCTCCTTAGTATTTCCTTCCAGATCCAATTGCTGTAAGCACAAGTAAAGAAGAGATGCCTATTACTTTCACCATGAATCCTGCATAAAACACATTGGTTAGCTAAGTGAAGACCTCTCCCTTGCAAATGGTCTTGGGTTAGAAGAATGTCTAAACTTGCTTGCCATAAGCAAATCTTGAATTTTTGTACCCCCAGTTGTCCCCAAATCTAGTGATAATGGTGGATCTGATCATGCTTGCGTCTGATTGCATTCCAAGCTGAATGGATGGAGAATTTGCCATTGTTATGATTCCAAGTAATGCTATCAGTTTGGACTTGATTTATCTTAGTATTCCTGATTGTAGGCCATAAAGAGATCATTTGGAAAGAAGTAGCAGTAGGCAAATTCCATTCGCCATTATTGAGGAATTGAGCAACATTGATGTTTCTTGGAGCACCCAGGTCTTGGCGAATTCTATCCCCATACAACTGAAAAATAATTTTGCCCTCTATCCATGGATCAAACACATACTAATGATGTGCCACTTGCAATATGATAAGTAATTTGATTCTTCAACCACTCCCGTTCTTGGAGAACAAATTTCCAAGCACTTGAATAATTCGACCTGCACTTGATTAACCAAATGTTCTCTTTGGAAAGATATTTATTGTGGATCCATTCAACCCAAATCGTGGGTTTCCTTTGCAAAACCTCCCAAAGGAGCTTAACCGAAGCAGCTCTATTCCTGTCAAGTAGTTTTTTCAAACCAAGACCCCCCTCTTTTTCGGTCTACATATATCCTCCCACTTAATCATATGAAAAGCCATTTTGTCCGAACATCCTTTCCAAAAGAAATTCCTTATGAGATTCTCTATGTTATGGATCAAACCTTTAGGAAGGGAGTATGCCAAAGACCAATAGATAGAATAAGATTGCAGCATAGATTGTATAAGTTGCAGCCTCCCAGCTTTGGAGAGAAGTATATTCTTCCAAGAAGTCAGCCGTCTATTGATTTTTTCCAATAGAGGTACACAATGCACTTTCTTGATTGATGACGAAATGAGGGGTAATCCAAGATAAGTAACGGGCAAGGAACCTTCACCTACATCCATGTAATTAAGAAAAAACTCTTTGTTACTGACCTTTCCTCTGATGAATAGTTTACTCTTGTTACGATTAAGCTTCAATCCTGAATAATTGGAGAAGACCTGCAACACATTCTTTATCCTCTTGGCAGTGGTGATATCATTTTTGAAGAATATAACAAGGTCATCCGCAAAAAAACATATGTGAGATTTTAACATGAGCGGCCGAAGGAACCTTGATGTCTCCATGAAGCACCTCTCATTCCATGAGGTTGGTAAATCCCTCCATTGCAATAGTAAATAAATATGGGGAAAGAGGATCGCCTTGCCTGACTCCATTGGTAGCATGGAAGAACCCGGCTGGGGAACCATTAAAGAGAATGGAGAAAGTTGGATTTTCAATACAGTTCCTGATCCAATTAATAAACTTCATCGAAAATCCCATCTTGACCATCATATGATAGATGAAATTTCTATTAAGAGAGTCAAATGTCTTTTTCAGGTCAGCCTTGAAACAGAGGAGATTTCCTTTGTTCTTGGAGTGTAAATCCCGAACATATCATTAGCAAGCAAAATATTGTCTTGTATAGATCTACCTTTAATAAAAGCAGCCTGATTGAAGCTGATGAGCTTGGGGAGAACAACTTGCAAACGATTTTCCAGGATCTTTGAAATTATTTTGTAGAGGAAATTACATAAAGAAATCGGCCTGTATTGGTCAAAAGAGTCGGCTCCATCAGTTTTCAGAATAAGAGCAATAAAGGTACAATTGATCTGTTTAAGGAGTCTGGAAGTTCTAAAATAGTGTTGCACAGCGTCCACCACATGACCACCAACAATCTCCCAAGTACATTGGTAGAAGTCAGCAGGGAAACCATCTGGTCCTGGGCTTTTACCTTTTGGTGAATGAAAAACCACCTCTTTAATCTCTTCCTCCGTAACAATTTGGCATAACTTAGCGATGTCTCCCTCCTCCAAAGTACGGGTAGGATTAATATTTTCTATAGTGCAGTGAATTGTAGGCTGGTTCAATAATGATTTAAAGTGTTGAACCACCTCTATTTTACCCTTATATTTTGGTGATAACAAAATTTATGATAATTAATTATTATTAAAAATATTTAATATCATGTTTTTCTTAACAAATATAAATTTATGTGATTAATTAAATCTATTTAATATCATGTTTTTCTAATAATAAATTAAATGTCATGTTTTTTTCCAATAAATATAAATTTATGACATTATTGCCGTGTGATTTGTAAAAAAGATAAATCGATGTCCATTCAATATACATCGATTTCAGTTTATAAAGTGCCATAAGGATTCACTCTCATAAGGATTCGGTCTTATAACGATTCGCTCTCATCGATTCGCTCTCATAAGGATTCGCTCTCATAAGGATTCGCTCTCCTAAGGATTTGCTCTCATATCGATTCGCTCTCATAACGATTCGCTCTCATAAGGATTCGATAAGTGACTCTCATATCGATTTGCTCTCATAACGATTCGCTCTCATAAGGATTCGCTCTCACATCAATTCGCTCTCATAAGGATTCGATAAGTGACTCTCACATGGATTTGCTCTCATAAGGATTTGCTCTCACATGGATTTGCTCTCATAAGGATTCGCTCTCATAAGGATTTGATAAGTAAAACATGGATTCGCTTGAAAACATGGATTTGGTCACTCAAACATGGATTCACTTGTAAAAATATGGATTTGATCACTCAAATATGGATTCGATCATTTAAACATAGATTTCCTTTATATTTCAAAGTGTCTTTTGGCATCTAGTGAAAAGTCATATATTATTGATTTGCATGATCTTTTATCTTTCTGATAGGAGATCTTTTTGCTTATCTTTCTAGATCTCTTCTTTCCTGCCAACAAAAAGGGGTTACTTACTACTTCTGGGTGGTAACAGAAAACATAGAGGTATGAGCCTTTTTGACAGAAACACCATTTTATCTAAACATTTTCTTCTATGCTTGCAGACCTCGTAGACCAAAATTATCAGAAGGAAGAGAAGATGAGCAATAGCTAGAACTCCAACAGATTTATTCAAATTGCTCATATAAAAGATGAAGCATGGATGAAGAACAAAAAGAGCTTTCCTGAAGAATTTTTTCAAGGAGTGTACATCCTGTGAAGAACCTCAACTCCACATACACTCAAAGGAAAAAAGAGAAAGAGTCCGAGCCCAAGAAGAAGTGTTCAAGCATCTGAAGCCCTCAAGCTTCAAGCTCCTTCTCCTATCTTCACTCTCTCTGTGTGCATCTCTGTAATCTGGGGAGAGAGTCTTTTTGCTGAGAGTTCTTTTAGTTGGTTTTCATTTGTTCCAACTCTCATCTTTGTTCTTTCTTTTCTAAGAAAGACTTCTGTCCAGCTGTAGGACTGTATACAGTGTAGAACCTAGCTAGGGGTTTGTGTCTAGCAGAACCGCACTGGGGTTTGTACCAGGAGGTGGCTTCTTTACCTGTAAGAGAAGTGGGCTGCCTTCTTGCCAGGAAAGAAAGAGAAGAAGACCAGCTGGGGTGCTGGGTGTTGTATTGTCCTTGTGGGGGACTGTACCCTTGGTTAGTAAAATCCCAAGAGGTTGCTTGGGGACTGGACGTAGGACTTCCATGTGGGAAGGGCCGAACCAGGATAAATCCCTTGTGTTATTTGTGTGATTGTTTATTTACTTCCGCACTGCTACTCTTTATCACACTAAACTAACCAAACTTTCAAGTGATAATTTTCTGTGTTTAAGTTTTTGTTTCAGTTTCAGAAAACCTATTCATCCCCCTCTAGGTTAGTTTACTGCCGTACCAAAAGAGCCAACAAGTGGTATCAGAGCGAGGTTCTCTGATCAATCAAGAAGATCTAACGATCTTAGAGAAGATCCATGGCAGCTCAAGGATATGTTGAAGGTCAATCAGTCACCAGACCTCCATTCTTTGATGGAGAGGACTACCAATATTGGAAGATGAGAATGGAATGCTTCATTCGAGGCACAGACTTAGATCTGTGGCAGGTAATCGAGGTAGGTGATTATGTTATTGTTCCTATTCTAGGCACTACTGCCATTACAGCAGTAGATAAAAGTAAATTATCTTTAAACTTTAAAGCTAAGAACTACTTATGTTGTGCTTTATCCAAAAGAGAATTTAGTAGAGTATCTGCATGTAAATCAGCTAAAGAATATGGGATAAACTGCAGATAACTTATGAAGGAACAGATAAAGTAAAACAAACTAGGATAGATATTCTTGTCTCACAATATGAGCAATTTAAAATGCTTCCAAATGAAAATATCACTCAGATGTATAATAGATTTTCGAGCATAGTAGTTGGTCTGAGTTCTCTTGGTAAAAATCTTTCTGATGAGGAAACTGTTAGAAAGATACTTAGGTCCTTAACTCTTTCATGGACACCTAAAGTAACTGCTATTGAAGAAGCTCATGACTTAACCAAACTTTCTATTGATAACTTAATAGGTTCCCTCATGGCACATGAAATTAATATGGAGCGACTATCTGAAAGCTCATCAAAGAAAAAATGTACTAATGCTCTTAAAGTTGCAGCTGCTCCTTCCACTTCTTCTTCTTCTAGTTCCAAAAATGTAGATTCTGAAGACAGTGACGTAGATGAAGTACTGTCCAAGCTTCAGAAAATTCTCAAGAAGAAGAAAAATGGATCAAGAAGGATTCAAAAGAAAGAGAGAATAGAAAAAGAACCAGTCTGCTATGAATGCAGAAAACCTGGACATCTAAGACTAGATTGTCCTAAACTAAAGAAGACTGGTCAACTAGAAAAGTCCAAAAAGAAGTATAATAAATTCAAAAGAAAAGCCATAGGGGCTGCTTGGGAAAATGAAGAGGCCACAAGCTCAGAATCATCAAGCTCAGAGGTACATTCTGACCCATTTTTTGATTCATGCACTGATTCAGGGTCAGAGTCTGAAGACTTAGAAGAAGTCTTTAATGAACTATATGAAAAACATAAGGGTGTTGTAAAAGAATTAAAAAATCTGAAAAACAACACTACTTGTTTGGAAAACACCAATTCTGATCTTAAATCCGAATTGGAGCAACTAGAAAAACAATTAAAGGACAGTAAAGATAATAATTAACTTTTAAATGAGGATTTGAAAAGCAAGAATAATGAGAAGTTAGAGTTAAAAGAAAAATTAAAGACTCTAACTGAAGAAAATCTCTATTTAAAAGAATCAGTTAGAAAATTAACTAGAGGGAAAACATCTTTAGCCCTATGCTTAAAAGGGTCAAAATCTGGAAATAATAAACAAGGGCTTGGATACATACCTCGGGAAAAAGGAAAACAAGACATAATTTCAAAAAAATATACTTTACCAAAATTTGTAAAAGAAACCAAAATGCCTCAGAAAAAGGCCCCTGAAATGAACAAGCATTATCAAACGAAAAATGTTTCCAAAAATTGTGTTCTAAACAGACATCATAAAAATAATAAGAACTGCAAAATAGATTATATTCATTGTTGTTCTCATTACAATAAGTTAGGACACACAGTAAACACCTGCACAACAAGGCACCTAGTATGGATCCCGAAAGGATACTTTTATGCATCTAACTATCAAGGACCCAAAAAGATTTGGGTACCTACTTTTGAGTAGTTTATTTGCAGGATAGCCTTAGAGCATCAGGATCAAGGATGCTCAAGGCATTGGTGACTGCCAGCTCTTCATCCAACTCATATTTGAAGAGGGAGTAGTCATTTATTTATTTTAAAATTTCAGTATTACTAATAACTATTTGCAAGTCTCATTCAGGTGGAGTCTCTCATTCAGGGGGAGCACAGACTAAGGGGGAGTTATTCTTTAATGTCAATCATTGTTGAACCCCTCAATGGTAAGAAATTTTCACAACGGGGAGAGAATGCATGGTAAGATCCTTCCTTTTTGGTTAGTGACAAAAAGGGGGAGAGTATGCATGATATGCATTATCCATGAATTTTCTGTATTTTCTATGCTTTAAGTATTTTTGTCAGAAAATTCTCATATATTTTGTCATCACCAAAAAGGGGGAGATTGTTGAACCACTCCTATATTTTACCCTTATATTTTGGTGATAACAAAATTTATGATTAATTAATTATTATAAAAAATATTTAATATCATATTTTTTTAACAAATATAAATTTATGTGATTAATTAAATATATGTAATATCATGTTTTCTAATAATAAATTAAATATCATGTTTTTCCAATAAATATAAATTTATGACATTATTGCCGTGTGATTTGCACTAAAAAGATAAATCAATGTCCATTCAATATACATCGATTTCAGTTTACAAAGTGTCATAATGATTCACTGTCATAAGGATTCACTCTCATAAGGATTCGCTCTCATAAGGATTCGCTCTCATATCGATTCGCTCTCATAAGGATTCGCTCTCATAATGATTCGCTCTCATATCGATTCGCTCTCATAAGATTCGCTCTCATAATGATTCGCTCTCATATCGATTCGCTCTCATAAGGATTCGCTCTCATAACGATTCGCTCTCATAACGATTCGCTCTCATAACGATTCGATAAGTGACTCTCATAAGGATTCGCTCTCACATCGATTCGCTCTCATAAGGATTCGATAAGTGACTCTCACATGGATTTGCTCTCATAAGGATTTGCTCTCACATGGATTTGCTCTCATAAGGATTCGCTCTCATAAGGATTTGATAAGTGAAACATGGATTCGCTTGAAAACATGGATTTGGTCACTCAAACATGGATTCACTTGTAAAAACATGGATTTGATCACTCAAATATGGATTCGATCATTTAAACATAGATTTCCTTTATATTTCAAAGTGTCTTTTGGCATCTAGTGAAAAGTCATATATTATTGATTTGCGTGATCTTTTATCTTTCTGACAGGAGATTTTTTTGCTTATCTTTCTAGATCTCTTCTTTCCTGCCAACAAAAAGGGGGTTACTTACTACTTCCGGGTGGCAACAGGAAACATAGAGGTATGAGCCTTTTTGACAGAAACACCATTTTATCTAAACACTTTCTTCTATGCTTGCAGACATCGTAGACCAAAATTATCAGAAGAAAGAGAAGATAAGCAACAACTAGAACTCCAAAAAAATTATTCAAATTACTCATATAAAAGATGAAGTATGGCTGAAGAACAAAAAGAGCTTTCCTGAAGAATTTTTTCAAGGAGTGTACATCCTGTGAAGAACCTCAACTCCACATACACTCAAAGGAAAAGAGAGAAAGATCACGAGCCCAAGAAGAAGTGTTCAAGCATCTGAAGCCCTCAAGCTTCAAGCTCCTTCTCCTCTCTTCACTCTCTCTGTGTGCATCTCTGTAATCTGGGGAGAGAGTCTTTTTGCTGAGTGTTCTTTTAGTTGGTTTTCATTTGTTACAACTCTCAACTTTGTTCTTTCTTTTCTAAGAAAGACTTCTGTCAAGCTGTAGGACTGTATACAGTGTAGAACCTAGCTAGGGGTTTGTGTCTAGCAGAATCGCACTGGGGTTTGTACCAGGAGGTTGACTTCTTTACCTGTAAGAGAAGTGGGCTGCCTTCTTTCCCGGGAAAGAGAAGAAGACCAGCTGGGGTGCTGGGTGTTGTATTGTCCTTGAGGGGGACTGTATCTTGGTTAGTAAAATCCCAAGAGATTGCTTGGGGACTGGACGTAGGACTTCCATGTGGGAAGGGCCGAACCAGGATAAATCCCTTGTGTTATTTGTGTGATTGTTTATTTGCTTCCGCACTACTACTCTTTATCACACTAAACTAACCAAACTTTCAAGTGATAATTTTCTGTGTTTAAGTTTCTGTTTCAGATTTCAGAAAATCTATTCACCCCCCTCTAGGTTAGTTTGCTGCCGTACCAAAAGAGCCAACATAAAGAATTTCACAGAGTGCTCTTTCACCATCTTAATATCATTAATCATGTTACCTTGAGAATCCATGCTAGTCTTGATAGTATTGGTGGCCTTCCGAGCTTTAAAGGAAGCATGGAAGAACTTGGAGTTAGAATCCCCTAGTGTAAGCCATTGCTGTCTAGATTTTTGTTTGTAGAAAGATTCTTCTGTATCAAGAGCTAGGAGGTATTCATGCTTGACCTTGTTCTCCTCTGCAATAAGATGACTGTCCAAAGGATTGCT
>JACBKR010002682.1:0-33668 GCA_014218235.1 Colocasia esculenta | reverse complement strand
CAGCAGCTATCAAAGACATATGCAACATTGAAAGAATAACAACATCTATCCACACTAGCAATAACATCTCCCAACAGCTTCCCATGTCGTCGTCACCTCCTCCTCCCCCCAGTCATCCCCCCTTCCCCCTCCCAATGCCCAGTCTGGCGACCCCATTCCCCCCAATACATTGCCCCCCCTCCCCACCCCCCCACAAACCACCACAGCACCCCTCCCCCCTCAAATCCAACAGCATCCCCTTCACCGCACCTCCTCCCCACCGTCATCCCCTCTGTCACGCCTCGACGCGGAATATCGGAGCGCGAAGGCAGTTGCAAGAAAAGGTATAGAGCGCATACTAGACATCAAACCATTGCACATTGAATAATACTAAATCAAATCTTTCTCATTAATATCTTTTCAAATGTCTAGTTACAACCACTATATATCAGAGCCATACTATAGGGCACAATTACATTGCAATAAAAGGAAATAACTAACTACAACTCAAAGATGACATAATGACTCAAGGGTACTCCTGCCTTCACTCTTGGTCATTCCCTTCCTCGTGAGTGTATGTGTCATCCTCGGTCTCACCTGAGAACACAACATCAAATAACGTAGGTGAGCGATAATGCCCAGTAGGACTTAAATCTCAGGCTCAAGCAGGCTTTAAATAATTAACGCATTTAATGGCAGAGTATCTAAAGATAGTAGGTACAAGAGAGTCTAAATATAGCAAGAGATAGCACAAAAGGTAACATGATAGCACAATAGCACGAGATCGAGTATAGTTTCCAAAAATAGCACAAGTATCGAGTATAGCACGAATAACAGAATGGCCATAGCACAACTAGCACAAGTATAATAGCACGACGAGTATAGCACTTGTTTGTCATTCTAGACATCAAAGAGTATAGCACGTTTTGTGTTTTGATTGTCATATAGATAGTCAAGATAGATAGCACTTGAGTGTAATGCCAAACACTCTGATCATTTAACTCCCATGGGCACTAGCACTTTCGGGCGCACATCCCAGGACCAGATCGGGCCCTTTATATATTGCCAGGCATTGGTTATATTGTATCTTTAGACAATCAGTCAATGGCCAATATAGAGTACCAAGAATAGTTAGAGCACTAGATGAATAGACGAGATAGTAGAGAGAACGTGAATATACGAGCGAGTAGAGTATAGATGAGAGCTAGGGTACATTGTACGAGTACGAGAAACAGGCGATAGTAACAGTTGCACAACACGCGCACGTCGTATTGGCAGTCAGGTGGAATTCACGATCTTCCGCTGGCCATGTTATGCACAAGGTCCAGAGGTCCGACGTGATTCAAGGTAAGAGCGAATTTCTAATAGCCGTTTGGATCATATCGATCCCTAAAGGTGTAATGGGTGTTAGGGTACAACAGGCTCGTCGACCATGTGGAATCCATGATCAGAGGAGACTTACGGAGGCCTTGTGCAAGGGTTCACTAGTCCGGAAAAGGATATCCGACGGAGAGTTCACCACAAGCCAAGTAAAGTGTGTATAAAAACAGGTGCTCGACGTTCTAGAAGAATTCTAGAACAGTGGAGCGTCGATATCGGTATATAAACAATGCAAGAAACGAATACAAGTCCTTTAAAATAGGGCATTAATATACTTTATTGCAATAAATTACCAGATACGTTATGAGATATTTTATGTCATATTTCAGCCATATATGGATGGTTCATGTGTGTGCATGTGTAAGAGAAATCATAGATAGAAAAGAAGTCGTGAATATGTATTTTAAAGCATTCAATATAGCTCCATTTATGAAGGTGTTTTTACTGCGTGTATGACTGGTAAAAAGGCATAAGAATATTGTAGAAAGTGAGAGCAATAAATTTTATGGGTTTTCATGCAAAATCCTGTGAAAGCGACGTAGGCCATAAGGGTCGCGCAAGGCAGGGCAGATCGTGACAGTGGCTTGTAAGGTCGCGACAAGCAAGTCGGTCGGGCAGATAGGTTTGCGACAGGGTTGTAAGGGTCGCGACGGCTGGGTCGTAGATCGCGACGACAGGGTGCTGTCGCGATCAATCCCGATAAAGCGCTCTGTCGCGACGGCCCTTGTGAATGAGGCCTATCGGGCCGTCGCGTTCACAGGGTCTACGCCTGAGCCTGACAGAGTTCTGCTCTATCTTGGATTGCGGTCCAGAAATATAGATTTTGATACAAGGTCATTCATAAAATTATAACTAATTGTATACATGATGAAAAATCATGAAACCATTGGAAATGAAACTAGACATGCGAGAGTACTTCCAGTAAATAGGAATTAGATAGAGTATTGTTTGAACATGGTTTGAGCATGAACATTAACGAGTAATACAGAACATGATACAGAGAGCAAGATTGATTTAATTCGAGCAATATGCTCAATGAAATTTAGGGCTTTTAGGGGCAAAAGATCCTAACAATATGAAGTATCTACAGGTAACATTTCGTAGCATGGGATCAAGTATACATGGAGATTTGAATTAAACATGATGTCTCGGGGTTATCATGTTGCAGATCTTCAAAAATCAAGAACAAAATATTGGCTCGATGAAAAATTATGAAACAAGAGGACTTTTGTTCCTGGTGATTGGAACTACCTATAGACGGATTTGATTTTGTTTTGCTTGTGAGAATGCCTACCTTTGATTCGATTTGTCTTCTAGGGTTAAAATTCTAAGAACGAGGATAAAGCTCCAAGAATCCTTCTCCCACGAGATCCTCTCCTCCTTGGCCTCTTCTCCACATCCAACAACTTTGGCAACGAGCTACGGTCGGCCAAGAGGGTTTATGAGATGTATTTATATAAATACAAGTTCCTATTCCTACTACTACTCAAATCCTCTTAATTACCAGATTTCCTAACTCCACCTTTCCTCTCTTGCTTTCTAATCTCTAATTGTGTGTAGGATAGTATCTAAATTCGTGCTAGACTATATGGGGTACATTTAGGAATCCAATTCCAACTCTAATTGCCACTTTTATTGCTTTAATAACCCCTTTCCAATTAGGAGATAATTAAACTCCGAATTTAGGATATTTTCTTTTTATTCTCCCTTTGTAAATTCATATTTTGACCCATAAATTCTAGAGGATCATTAAGCAAAGCCCATTACTCTTTTCCATTTAATGGGTTTTATTTAATGCTCTTTTCATTTAACTATCCATTTAGTTAGGTTTTAATCTTTATTTAAATTTTTATTTTTCGCAAAAAAATTCAAGTTGCTACATCCTCCCTCTCTTAAAAGAATTTGGTCCCCAAATTCATATGACCTTACAAGAGAGAATGACTTACCGAATATATCAGGGTAGTTGCTCTGATAATTCCTTCTGGTTCCTATGTGGCTTCTTCCACTCCGCGGTTATTCCATAAGACCTTCACCACGTGAATGGGACGATTTCCGAGTTGTTGCACCTTCCGTCCAATATCTTGATCGGCTTCTCTTCATACGTCATGTCCTTATTTAACACCAGATCATCATGGCGAATGACATGGTAGGATCGTACACATACTTTCTAAGCATGGAGACATGGAAGACATTGTGCACACTTGTCAAATTTGGCGGCAAGGCCAGTCTGTAAGCAACTTCACCAATCCCTTCAAGTACTTCGAAAGGACCAATCAATCTTTGACTAAGTTTTCCTTTCACTCCGAATCTTTGAATACCACGGAAGGAGATACCTTCAACAGCACATGATCTCCTATTTGAAATTCCAGATCTCGTCTTCTCTTATCAGCATAGCTCTTCTGTCTAGACTGAGCAATCTTGAGTCGATCTCGTATCATCTGTATATCCCGAGTTGTACTTTGTACCATGTCAGGTCCTAACCATTGTTGTTCTCACTTCATTCCAGCACACAGGAGATCTACAATTCTTGCCATAAAGTGCTTCAAATGGTCCATTTTAATACTCGTCTGGTAACTGTTGTTATAGGCGAACTCAATCAAGGGTAAGTGTTCATTCCAATGACCTTTTAATTTATAATGCAGGCTCTTAACATGTCTTCTACAATTGATTTGTTCTCTCAGTTTGCCCATCAGTCTGCGGTTGAAAGGCAGTACGAAAATTAAGCTTCGTATCAAGGGCAGTTTGCAGACCTTTCCAAAAATGAGAGGTGAACCTTGGATCTCGATCTGAGATAATAGATGACAGAAACCGTGCAACCGCACGATCTCCTTGATATAATGCAGCTAGCACCTCCACAGACCATGTACTCTTTATGGGTAAGAAGTGCACAGATTTGGTCAACCGGTCAACGATGACCCATATGGCGTCAAGTCCACCATGAGTTCCTGGTAAACCCATGATGAAATCCATGCCAATGCTTTCCTACTTCCATTATGGGTATCTAGTGGTCTGAGTACACCGGTAGGCACATATGTTCTACCTTCACTTGTTGACATGTGAGACAATGAGCTACATGCTCGGCTACTTCCCTCTTCATATTCGGCCACCAAAATGTTCTTTTCATGTCTTGATACATTTTGTACCTCCTGGATGAATAGTGTACTTAGTTTGATGAGCTTCATCCATTAGTTTCCTTTTTAGGGCTTCGTCGTCTGGGACACAAGTTCTCCCTTGGAATACTAACCTTCCATCTTAGTCATGGCAAAATCCGGTCTGTCCGCTAAGGTTTCCTGACACGAACCAAGAAGGATCATTGTCTTGTTGCATCTTGATTTCCTCCAGCAGATCGGATTGGATCTTGAGATTGGCAATCAAAACATGATCATCCCTATGTTCAATATTTAAGTCTAGCCTCGCTAATTGTTCCAGTAATTGCATCTCGCCAAGGCTAGACTTGAGATAGATGCCATTGGCTTTCTACTAAGAGCATCAGCAATGGCGTTTCCCTTACCTGGATGGTACTGGATGTTGAAATCGAAGTCCTGTAGATATTCTAACCATCTTCTCTGCCTCATGTTAAGTTCTTCTGGGAGAATATGTACTTTAGACTTTTATGATCTGAATAGACAGTGAATTGCTCACCATAGAGATAGTGCCTCCAGATTTTTAATGCGAAGACTACGGCAACAACTTTAAGTCATGCACAGAGTAGTTGACTTCATGCGTCTTCAATTGCTTGAGGAATAGGCGATGACCTTCTCCTTTTGCATGAATACACCATCTAGCCCGATTCCTGAGGCATCGGTGTAGACAGAGAAACTTTCTCCCTCTACTGGTAGAGCGAGAACGGGTGCTGTGGTAAGGCAGTCTTTGAGAGTTTGGAAACTCTTCTCACACTCTTTACTCCAGGAGTAGGGATTCTCCTTTCGTGTCAGATGCGTGAGTGGTACGACGATCTTAGAGAAGTCCTTTATGAACCGCCTGTAGTATCTAGCCAGTCCTAGAAGCTTCTGATTTCTGTGACATTGGTTGGTCTCTCCCAGTTGAGTACAGCTTCGACTTTGGAAGGATCAACAGAGATGTCATCCTTGATATGACATGGCCCAAGAAAGACACTTCTTCGAGCCAGAACGCACTTGCTTAATTTTGCATATAGTTTGTTGTCTCGTAAGACTTACAGTGCGGTCCTCAAGTGTTCATCATGATCTTCCTTGGTCTTTGAATATATGAGGATATCGTCGATGAAGACGACCACAAATTGTCAAGGTATGGCCGATATATGTTGTTCATGAGTGCATAAAGGCTGCAGGAGCATTGGTTAGACCAAAAGGCATAACAACAAATTCATAATGTCCATACCTGCTCCTGAAAGCCATTTTGAAGATATCGTCATCCTTCATCCTCATTTGGTGATAGCCAGATCGAAGATCGATCTTGGAGAAATATTGTGCTACGAAATTTGGTCGAATAGTTCGTCGACCTAGGCAATGGATATTTGTTCTTGATGGTCAATTGGTTGATTGACGATAGTCGATATAGTCTCATCGACCCATCCTTCTTCTTGACGAATAGCACAGGTGCTCCCCAAGGGGAGGTACTTGGTCTGGTGAACCCCTTCTCTAGAAGCTCCATCAGTTGTGCTTTTAGTTCTTTCAATTCGGCAGGTGACATCCGGTACGGTTGACGCGATACCAGGCAGCTCCAGGAGTCAACTCAATGGCGAAGTTGACGTCATGTTCAGAGGGAACTCTGGGTAAGTCTTTAGGAAATACATCTGGTAGTCCTGGACTATGTGGATGTCTTCTATTTTGAACCCTTCTTTTCGACTATACGGCTGCAAGGAAAGCAAAACATCCTTTCCTTATCATGTTATGGGCTTTTATGGCGGAGACTAAAGACATCCGCTTCTTATGTCTAATCCCAGTGAAAGCTAATTTAGGAAAGTCACTAAACATCACTCTTCCTTTCTTACAATCGACACTTGCCCCATATGTGGACAACCAGTCGGCCCCCAATATGACATCATACCCTTCCATGGACATACATACCACGTCGGCCTTTAGGTTATGGTCTCCGATCATTACATCGGCAGATGGAAAGTATTGGTTTAGTTTCAACTTCTCCCCCAAGGGTGTTGTGACAGAGAATTCACAACCCATGGTTGTAGGTTTTGCAGTCAGGGTATCAGCAAAGTGTTGAGATATGAATGAATGAGTAGCTCCAGTATCAAATAACACAAATGCTGGCAAAGAAAAGACTTGCAGGGTACCTTCTACTACGCCACCTTCCTCGATGGTTTCTTCATTGTGCAGGGCTTGCAGCCTGCCCTGTTTCTTAGGCATAGCAGTGCGCTTCTCATTTTCTTTCAGCATTGGGCACTTGGGTATGCAATGCTCACGACTTTTGCAGCGCAGACATGCTCTGGCTTTTCTCCAGCACTCATCAGCGGTGTGTCCAGGTTTATCACAGTGCTTGCAGTTACCTTTTGCTGGAGTGTTGGGGATGAAGACCTTGGGTTTCCTATCTTGACTGGATCCCTCAGTTGGGTGGAAAGGACGCTTTTTGTCATTGGTCGGCTTAGCAGATGCTGGTCCTGACATCATTTCTTTCTTTACGAACTTTCCTTGATACGGTCAGTGAAGCCCGTAGCGTCTTCTAGTAGCTAGGCCTTCTTAACCATCTTGGCATAAGTTTGTATGTCGAGTGGCGCCAGTTGAGTAATGTATGAGGCTTAAGGCCATTTAGAAAGCGCTTTGCCAGTCTAGAAAACTGACTTCGTATTCTGCTACTGTCAGGCTTCGCTGTTTAAGAGCAGCGAATTCAGCAGCTTTCTTTTCTTGTACTCGTTCAGAGAAGTACTTAGCATTATAAGCTTCCTTAAATTCGGCCCAAGTAAATTGGCCGTTAGCTTTTATGGCTTCCACGGACTCCCACCATGCGTGGGCATCCTTCTCCAATTACATTGTTGCTAATAGGAGTTTGTCTCCGTCCGCACATTGCATTACACGGAAGATCCTTTCCGTTTCCTTTAGCCAGTGCTCTGCTTCATCTGGATCCATAGACCCACTGAACCTAGGCGGGTTCAGAGCCCTGAAATTGCGATGCAGCTCGCCTGCACCCGTTGGTTCCCTCCGCGGTTACCACCACCTTGCTGGGTGGCTTGTAGTATGGCACGAGTCAGTTCCTGGAGGGATTGTTGCATGCCTCTCATCTGGGCACGTTCCGCAGTCATTGTAGCTGTTTAGTTCCTACAAAATAGTTTGATAGTTATAATACTGATTAAAAGTTTAATTTGTGCGTGTGTGAGTTTATTTTTGCTGATTACCCATGGTTCTACCCACATCTCTCATAGGTAGGATTACTGACTCTTAGTCGAGGCTGGTCAACCTAGATCATCCTATACTTAGAATAACCTAGGCTCTGATACCACAAAACTGTCATACTCCGACGCGGAATATCGGAGCGCGAAGGCAGTTACAAGAAAAGGTATAGAGTGTATACTAGACATCAAACCATTGCACATTAAATAATACTAAAGAAAATCTTTCTCATTAATATCTTTTCAA
Organism: Colocasia esculenta; assembly: GCA_014218235.1. Classification (NCBI taxonomy): domain Eukaryota; kingdom Viridiplantae; phylum Streptophyta; class Magnoliopsida; order Alismatales; family Araceae; genus Colocasia; species Colocasia esculenta. The sequence continues at coordinate 25,743 of JACBKR010002682.1, read as the reverse complement.
ATGTCTAGTTACAACCACTAATATCAAAGCCATTCTATAGGGCCCGATTATATTGCAATAAAAGGAAATAACTAACTACAACTCTAAGATGACATAATGACTCAAGGGTACTACTGCTTCACTCTTGGTCATTCCTTCCTCGTGAGTGTATGTGTCATCCTCGGTCTCACCTGAGAACACAACATCAAATAACGTAGGGTGAGCAATAACGCCCAGTAGGACTTAAATCTCAGGCTCAAGCAGGCTTTAAATAATTAACGCATTTAATGACAGAGTATCTAAAGATAGCAGGTACAAGAGAGTCTAAATATAGCAAGAGATAGCACAACAGGTAACATGATAGCACAATAGCACGAGATCGAGTATAGTTTCCAAAAATAGCACAAGTATCGAGTATAGCACAAATAACAGGATGGCCATAGCACAACTAGCACAAGTATAATAGCACGACGAGTATAGCACTTGTTTGCCATTCTAGACATCGAGAGAGTATAGCACGTTTTGTGTTTTGATTGTCATATAGATAGTCGAGATAGATAGCACTTGAGTGTAATGCCAAACACTCTGATCATTTAACTCCCATGGGCACTAGCACTTTCGGGCGCACATCCCAGGACCAAATCGAGCCCTTTATATATTGCCAGGCATTGGTTATATTGTATCTTTAGACAATCAGTCAAAGGCCAATATAGAGTACCAAGAATTTAAGAGCACTAGATGAATAGACGAGATAGTAGATAGAATGTGAATAGATGAGCGAGTAGAGTATAGATGAGAGCTAAGGGTACAACACGTAAAACAACGAGTAAACAGGCGATAGTAACAGTTGCACAATACGGGCACGTCGTATTGGTAGTTAGGTGGAATTCACGATCTTTTCGCTGACCATGTTATGCACAAGTCCAGAGGTCCGACGTGATTCAAGGTAAGAGCAAATTTCTAATAGCCGTTTAGATCATATCGATCCCTAAAGTTGTAATGGGTGTTAGGGTACAACCGGCTCGTCGACCATGTGGGAATCCATGATCAGAGGTGACTTACGGAGGCCTTGAGCAAGGGTTCACTAGTCCGGCGAAAGGAATATCCGACGAGAGTTCACCACAAGCCAAGTAAAGTGTGTATAAAAATAGGTGCTCGACGTTCTAGAAGTATTCTAGAACAGTGGAGCGTCGATATCGGTATATAAACAACGCCAGAAACGAATACAAGTTCTTTAAAATAGGACAATTAATATACTTTATTGTAATAAATTACCAGATACATTATGAGATATTTTATGCCAGATTTCAGCCATACATGGATGGTTCATGCGTGTGCATGTGTAAGAGAAATCATAGATGGAAAAGAAGTCGTAAATATGTATTTTAAAGCATTCAATATAGCTCCATTTTTGAACAGGTGTTTTTACTACGTGTATGACTGTAAAAAGGCATAAGAATATTGTAGAAAGTGAGAGCAATAAATTTTATGGGTTTTCATGCAAAATCCTGTGAAAGCGACGTAGGCCAGTAAGGGTCACGACAGGGGCAAGGCAGATCGCGGCAGTGGCTTGTACAGGTCGCGACGGCAGGTCGGTTCGGGCAGACAGGTCGCGACAGGGTTGCATGAGGGTTGCGACGGCCTGGTCAGCAGATTGCGACGACAGGCGCTGTCGCGATCAGATCGTGACAGAGTGCTCTGTCACGATGGCCCTTGTGAACGTGGCCTATCGGGCCGTCGCGTTCACAAGGTCTACGCCTGAGCCTGACAGAGGTCTGCTCTATTTTGGATTGCGGTCTAGAAATATCAGATTTTGATACAGGGTCGTTCATAAAATTATAACTAATTGTATACATGACGAAAAATCATGAAACAGTGGCAAATGAAACTAGACATGTGAGAGTACTTCTAGTAAATAGGAATTAGAGAGAGAGTATGGTGTGAACATGGTTTGAGCATGAACATTAACGAGTAAAACAGAACATGATACAGAGAGCAAGATTGATTTAATTCGAGCAACATGCTCAATGAAATTTAGGGCTTTAGGGGCAAAAGATCCCTAACAACAAGAAGTATCTACAGTAAACATTTCGTAGCATGGGATCAAGTATACATGGAGATTTGAATTAAACATGATGTCTCGGGGTTATCATGTTTGCAGATCTTCAAAATCAAGAACAAAAGATTGGCTCGATGAAAAATTATGAAACAAGAGGACTTTTGTTCCTGGTGATTGGAACTACCTATAGACGGATTTGATTTGGTTTTGCTTGTGAGAATGCCTACATTTGACTCGATTTGTCTTCTAGGGTTAAAATTCCAAGAACGAGGAAGAAGCTGCAAGAACTCCTTCTCCCCACGAGATCCTCTCCTCCTTGGCCTCTTCTCCACATCCAACAACCTTTAGCAACAAGCTAGGGTCGGCCAAGAGGGTTTATGAGATGTATTATATAATACAAGTTCCTACTTAATACTACTACTCAAATTCCTCTTAATTACGAGATTTCCTAACTCCACCTTTCCTCTCTTGCTTTCCAATCTCTATTGGGTTAGGATAGTATCTAAATTCGTACTAGAGTATATAGGTAGGTTTAGGAATCCATTCCAACTCTAATTGCCACTTTTATTGCTTTAATAACCCTTTTCCAATTAGGAGATAATTAAACTCCGAATTTAGGGTATTTTCTTTTTATTCTCCTTTGTAAATTCATATTTTGACCCAATAAATTCTAGAGGATCCATTAAGCAAAGCCCATTACTCTTTTCCATTTAATAGGTTTTATTTAATACTCTTTTCATTTAAATATCCATTTAGTTAGGTTTTAATTCTTTATTTTTCGCAAAAAAATTTAGGTTACTACACCCTCCATCTCCCTCACAATCCGACTCCCCTTCACGTCTACCACCAACCCCGGCACTGTCAGCGCCCCCTCCACCTCCCAATCACCAGTCCGGTGACCGCCTGTCCCCACCCTGCCGGCGAGTCCCCAAATCGAGTGTGAATGATAATGTACTTACGTGAGAGAGAGGGGTAGGGTAAGAACGCTACCTGTTGCCGCTGTGAGTCTTCTCCACTGTGGACGATGCCTGCTGCTGCCGCTGTGAGTCTTCTCAGTGCGAACGCTGCCTGCCATTTCCGTGAGTCTTCTACAGGTACGCTGCCATCCGACGTTGCCGCAAGGTCTTCCCCACTGCGGACGCTGCCTGTTGCTACCAGCCACGAGTCTTCTCCAATGCAGATGCTTCTTGCCATCATCGTGAGTCTTCTACGGGTACACTGCCTGCCGACGTTATTGCCTGCTGCCGCTACAAATCTCCTACGGGCCACTGCTTGCTTGCCCTTTCGCCGCTGCCTGCAGGAGGAGAGTGGAGGCAAGGGGAAGGAGGGGGTTTTTTCCCCTTCAATCTTCACGCGGAAGGCCTTAATTTGATGCGTGCCCAATGTTAATAATAATATTTTATTATATATTTATTGTATCAAACTCCGTAGGTATATGATTTTGTTATATGCTTACAGTATCACGTCATAGGGATAGGTATATCTTAAAAGTTTAAGAACAAAGTTCGTCTGATATACTTACGACATGTACAGTTCGTAAGTATGGATATGTCTATTCATACGAATAGCTTACGAATATACCGAACTGTAAGAAACTTTCGTAGGTAGAGCTAAGATTTCATGTAGTCATTAGTGACAATCGATGTCAAGTGACAGTGGCCCTACTCACCACAGTAGTGGGTCAGTAGGGATGTAAACGAACTGATATATTCGACAAGTAGTTCGAAACTTGATTCGATAAAATTCTGTTCAGTTCGTTTATTTAATTAACGAGTCGATCTTGAAAAAAAACTCTCGGTTCATAAATGAGCCGAGTCTGAACACATGTGAGCTCGACTCGATTATACTCACGAGCAACTCATTAAGAGCTCGATTAAATACTCGTTGAGAGCTTGTGTGAGACCCCCAAATTTTGTTCATTTTATATTGTGCATGTGGTATTTACTTGTTATGTATATAGTGTGTGTATTAAATTTGTGCATACTATAATTATTTAATTACTCATGTGCATATATATATATATATATATATATATATATATATATTATATATATGTGTGTGTGTGTGTGTGTGTGTGTGGTTCTGTGCATATGATACCTATTAATTTTCTGTACACATGAAATGTTTGTGATGTAATTGTACATCTGTTTTGATGTAATTTGTGTTCTGGTTAAGATGCCAGTTAACGTCAACACGAATTGACGTTAATTGCATGTTGACGGCAACATGCATGCTGTTGACTACATGGCCAGAAGAATTGACGTCCAGATCGATGGACGTTGACTCCCTGTTAGCGGAAGCAAATGTTAACGTTTATTTCTTAGTTTTATTGTGATTTCAGATTTGGAAACGGTTGCGTTTCCTCCGGTTCTTGTTTAGGCAACCTATCCTTAATGGTAGGAAACCTTACCCTAATGCGTACCCGACCCCTTAACCCTATAAAACACCCAGATTAGGGTGAGGTTAAGTCTTTGGCTTTTGAGAAACCCTAGGGATTTTCTATGAGAAAACTCGATCTTTGGCGAGCTGGATCCGGCGACTGGAGGAGTCTTCTGGCGTTTTGCATCGATTGGAGGACAAACCAAGCATTAAGGAATAATCCCCGACTCTAAGAACTGAAGCACATCGATAGGAAGGACCGGATCAGAAGCAGTTTTGAGCACCCTCTTGGCTTGACTGAGGAAAGCTTCACCGACAGTCCTAGATCGTCTTAGATTTATTATCAGGCAAGTAATCGATAGGTTTCATCCCTATACATGTCCCCTAAGTCCTAAGGATTTTTATGGATTTTTATTCGAGTCCTGAAACTCCCTATTCTCATCGTCTTAAGGTTCGGTCTGCACTTTTGTAGACAGGAACTTGACGGCAACATGTGTGCCGTTAAGATCTTGGGTTAGCAGCAACATTGTTTGCCGTTAACCGCCGTTGGCGGCAACCACTGTGCCGCCAAGTTCATTAGGTTTCACAGAATTGATGTTTGATCTCTGTGATGTATTTTCCGGACTTCTGGGTATATGTGTATACTGTAAAATTCATGTTTGTTAGGAACAATCAATAGGTCATATCATGAGAATGCGTTGAATATCTATGAATTGTGTTATTTATTAAATTTTCTGCAATTAGGTAATGAGCATGATATGATCAAGAAAATCTTTGAATAATTAGATCCATTTCATATTAGGGTTTTATAAATTTTCCATGTTCGTATGATGACTGTATTTAGGTTTTGAAACTGTTAGACATGTTGTTTCACTGTGTACTATGTGTAAATGGAGATAATGATAATTATCCTGGAAAACTCTTTTAATTTATATAATTATTATGTAGATCCAAAAAATCTAGAAAATTGAGCATGTGACATGTCATTTGTTTAGAACCTGTGATAAAATTTTCGTTTTGTTTTCATGACAGTAGGTACAGTTATTGGTTTAACAATGAAAATGTTGAGCATGTTAAGTTCAATCTTGTATGGTACAATGATTAACAACATGATTAGGATTGTGATAAGATTTATTTGTCATTGCGAATAGTAGCATCATGTTGGATAATTGAAGCATGTTTCAATATTGAAAAATGCATGTAAATGGTTTAATAGTGCATGTGAAATGTGTAAATAATGTGATACAATGTGATAATTAAGCCGAGATTGACACTGCTACCATAGAGGTCTGAGAGCCCTACTGTAGTAAAGTCCCTATGGGAAGGCTCAACGTATAAGTGATATCCTAAAGGCATTAGGATGAAATCCTGGAGGTGGACAAGTACCAATGGATAGGGTGGAGAGGGCTTCTCCCAGTCTGCACAGTTTACCAAGGTTCGTCACTAGTTTGCCTAGTGGCAGATGTGTGTTAAGTGAAGTGTTAAGTGTTATTTGCTAAGTGATAAGTGTGTGTGTGTTCCTCTAGATGGTAGTTAGGAGTATGTGTCACGGAAAATTAAGTGTAAGTTCAAGTGATGTGATAAGTGAAAGTGCAAGTGAAAACTATGTGAAAAATGTGTGAAATCATGTGTAAGTGAAAGTGAATGTAAATGAGAGAGTAAATGCATGTGAAAACCAAGGTAAAAATGCATATATTCATATCATTCATGTGTTAATATGTTAAATGTAATATCATGTTAAGTATCATGTTATATAGTTTAATAACATCCATGTACTAGTGTTATGTGAATATGAGCAAATGTGAAAAGTGAATATGTGTTAGTGCAGTATGAATGTGTTAGCATGTGAAAGGATGTAAATTTATGTAAATGAGATTTATTCATATTAAAACAGCAAGCTAAATGTGTGAAGAAGTGTTATATTTACATGTGAAATTGGTTCGATAACATACTAGGAGTGTTATTTATCTTGTACATGTTTCCATGTTTTAAAAATTGTAGAATTATGCAATGATTTGAATAAAGTATGAAACCGTGAATCATGTTATATGTAGAAAGCATACTATAAGTCATCCATGGACATTTGATTATGTCAAGAATATGATTGATATGAATTATGATTTGAAATATGAATCGAGTTAATTCGCATGTATAGGAAGCATGTTTAGGTGATTTATGTATGTTGTTAATTGTTTAAAACATGTGCTATGTGATTAATTTATTGTTTAAAAAATAGCATGTGTTTCCCTATTTTGTAATAGTTTAGCATGTGCGTGATATGTGTTAGAATGATATCTATAGATTGCTTGCTGGGTCTTTTTAGAACACTCATCCTTGCTTCGGCGTACAGGTGAGACAGGTGTCCCCGTACTTGAGGAGGACATAGCAAGGAGCGACATCGAGTGAGAGGAATACCTGCTTGTGGAGTTCACTAAATAGTTGTTTTATTTCATAGTATGTAATCATGTTATTCATATGGACAATGTAATAGATAATGTATTTCTTTTGGAAATTGTATTAATGCGGACTTTTGTCATTTACATTTGCTATATAGACTGTGGAATGATGTGATGATGATGGAATGAGATGAGTTATTTCTTTTATTTCCATTGTACTCATTTGTTATTCATGTACATATCAAGCTATCGTTTAGTGTTGGGTTAATATCCCACTATAATGACGCCCTTTGTACCGACGGGGATTGGTATAATCGTACCGGTATGAAGAGGGTCGTTACAGCTTGTCTCACTTATTAACACTTCATTTAAATATTTGATTAAATATAATAAGTATGAGAATATACTGATATAAACAAATTTATTTATCATTATATAGTTATTATTATAGAATAAAATACTTATGAGGGCTTAAATGTCAGACTAAGTCCAGTGCATATACACAAATTATACAAATGAGGTTATATACACAATCATGTAAATAGGGACATGAACATAAATTTAGTGTTGCAAGGTCCCCCAGCATATCAAGTATCTTCTTCCTCTCGAGACCGGTCTGCGCAGTAGGTGAACTCCCCAGTGAGGCCGAGGGACGCACAGTCAGCCATTGGCATCTCTGATGACCACCGTGTACCATTTGCCAATGGCGGACGGTGGCCTCGGTGGCCGCAGTACCGTTGCAAATGGTGCAGAAGAGGGCTCTGGGCGGTGTGCAAAGGGGAGTTGCAACACCGCCTCCACCTTGTTGAGCACTGGGCTCCATTGTAGTGTCTATCTATTAATCCCATATTACTTGTGATAAATTATGAATATATTTCAAATATTTTATTAAAATAGTTAAATGAAGTAACACAACAAGAAAAAGCAGCATTTCCAATGGACAGATTCCGTCCGAAATCTGACGGAAATCCGTCGGAAACAACAGCTTCCGACAACCTTATGGCGAACGATTGTCGGAAAATGTCCGTCGAAAAATTCTGGTCAGAAATTACCGATGGACCAAAAAACCGTTGGTAATCCGTCAGAAATCCGACAGATTATTCCGTCAGAAAATTCGTAGGAAAAATCCGACCGAAAGTGGTCGGCAAACGTTTTCGAAAAAATGGTTGGTATCTTCTGATAGAAAAGTTGTCCGAAGTTCGTCGGAAATTCCGTCGGTATACTCCGTCAGATAGTTCCGTCAGAAAATAATCCGTCGGAAGTTCCGACAGTTTTGCCGACGGATTGTCCGTCAGAAATTGCCGATAGATAGCATCCGTCAGGAAATCTGTCAGAATTAAACAACTTATTTTTTTTAAAATACTTGAATTAACAATGATAAATTATAAAACCTGCTAAAATATTCATACATTCCACAATAATAAGTACTAAAAATCAAACATAAAATCATTACACACAAGAATATAAAATCATACACAATTATAAGTGCTAAAAATCAAGAAAGGTCTTCTGGATCGTCCGCTGTCCCCGCCTCACGATCGTCAGGTGCCGGAGGATCCTATATAAAAATAAATAAATATGAAAACATACATAAAAAATAATATGTAAACATTATTTAAAATTTTTAAATTTAAAATATGTGATTAATCAGTAAGTTTAATTAGATAATATTTTTGATCATTTATAGGTTTTTTTTTTAGATTAGTGATTTGAACGCCGAATCCAAACCGGGAATCCGATTAGTATTCCGTCAGTTCCCACACGTCATTTTCACCCATCGGTCGTGTCGACGCGAACGGCACGCCGATCGGATCCCTATTTGTGATTTTGGATCTCCGGGTTGCATGTTCTGATCCTTTACACTTGAGTTTTTTTTAGAATAGTGGTTTGAGCACCCAACCCAAACCTGGAATCCGATGAGGATTTTGTCAGTTCCCATACGTCACTTTCACCCACACGTTGTGTCGGCACGAACGACACGCCGATCGAATCCCTATTTGTGATTTTGGACCCTCGGGTTACGTGTTATGATCCTTTACACTTGAGTTTGTTTTAGATTAGTCTTTTGAGTGCCCAATCCAAACCAGGAATCCGATGAGTATTTCGTCAGTTCCCACACTTTACTTTCACCCACCCGGTCGTGTCAGCATAAACGACACTCTGATCGGATCCCTATTTGTGATTTTGGACCCCCGGGTTGCGAGTTCTGATCCTTTACACTTGATTTTTTTTTTAGATTACTGGTTTGAGCGCCCAACCGAAACCAGGAATCCGATGAGGATTCCGTCAGTTCCCACACGTCACTTTCACACACTCAGTCGTGTCCACGCAAACGGCTCGCCGATCGGATTCCTATTTGTGATATTAGACCCCCAGGTTGCATGTTATAATCCTGTACACTAGAGTTAGTTCCCATACATCACTTTCGCCCACCTGGTCGTGTCGACGCCAACGGCACGCCGATCGGATCCCTATTTGTGATTTTGGACCCCCGGGTTGCGTGTTCTGATCCATTACACTTGAGTTTTTTTTTTTAATTAGTGGTTTGAGCACCCAACCCAAATCGGGAATCTGATGAGGATTCCGTCAGTTTCCATACATCACTTTTACCCACCCGGTCGTGTTGACATGAACGGCATGCCTATCGGATCCCTATTTGTGATTTTAGACCACCGAGTTTCGTGTTCTGATCCTTTACACTTGATTTTTTTATAGATTAGTGGTTTGAGCACCCAACCTAAACTGAGAATCCGATGAGGATTCCGTCAGTTCCCACACGTCACTTTCACCCACCTGGTCATGTCGGCATGAACGACACGCCGATCAGATCCCTATTTTTGATTTTGTACCCCCGGGTTGCATATTCTGATCCTTTACACTTGAGTTTTTTTTAGATTAGTGGTTTGAGCGTCGAACCCAAACCGGAATCCGATGAGGATTCCGTCAATTCCCACACGTCACTTTCACCAACCCAGTCATGTCGGCGTAAACGACATGCCGATCGGATCCCCATTTGTGATTTTGGACCCCCAGGTTGCGTGTTCTGATCCTTAACACTTGAATTTTTTTTAGATTAGTGGTTTGAGCGCCCAACCCAAACCAGGAATACGATGAGGATTCTGTTAGTTCCCATACATCACTTTCACTCACCTGGTCGTGTCGGCGCGAACAGCACGCCGATCGGATCTCTATTTGTGATTTTAGAGCCCCAGGTTGCGTATTCTTATCCTTTACAATTGAGTTTTTTTTAGATTAGTGGTTTGAGCACCAACCCCAAACCGAGAATTCGATGAGGATTCCGTCAGTTCCCACATGTCACTTTCACCCATCGGGTCGAGTCGACCTGACCAGCATACCTGTTGGATCCCTATTTGTGATTTTGAACCCCCGGGTTGGTTGTTCTGATCCTTTACACTTGAGTTTTTTTTTAGATTAGTGGTTTGAGCGCCCAACCCAAACCGAGAATCCGATGAGGATTCTATTAGTTCCCACGCATCACTTTCACCCACCCGGTCGTGTCGGTGTGAACGACACGCCGATCGGATCCCTATTTGTGATTTTATACCCCCGGGTTGCGTGTTATGATCCTTTACACTTGAATTTTTTTTAGATTAGTGGTTTGAGTGCCGAACCCAAAACCGTCAGTTCCCACATGTCACTTTCACCAACCTGGTCGTGTCGGCGTCAACGGCACACCGATCGGATCCCTATTTGTGATTTTGGACCCTCGAGTTGCGTGTTCTGATCCTTAACACTTGTGTTTTTTTTAGATTAGTGGTTTGGGCGCCCAACCCAAACCAAGAATCCGATGAAGATTCCGTCAGTTCTAACATGTTACTTTCATCCACCCGTTCATGTCGTCGCGAACGACACTCCGATCGGATCCTTATTTGTGATTATGGACCTTCGGGTTGCATGTTCTGATCCTTTACACTTATTTTTTAGATTACTGGTTTGAGCGCCCAACCTAAATCGGGAATCCGATGAGGATTCTGTCAATTTCCACATGTCACTTTCACCCACCCGGTCATGTCGGCACGAATGACACGCCGATCGGATCCCTATTTGTGATTTTGGACCCCTGGGTTGCGTGGTCTGATCCTTTACACTTGAGTTTTTTTTAGATTAGTGGTTTGGCGCCCAACCCAAACTGGGAATCCAATGAGGATTCCGTCAATTCCCACACGTCACTTTTACCCACCCGGTCATGTCGGCGTGAACGACACGCCGATCAGATCTCTATTGTGATTTTGGATCCCCGGGTTGCGTGTTCTGATGCTTTACACTTGAGTTTTTTTTAGATTAGTGGTTTGAGTTCCCAACCCAAACTTGGGAATCCGATGAGGATTCCGTCAGTTCCCACATGTCACTTTCACCCACCCGTTCGTGTCGGCGTGAACGACACTCCGATCGGATCCCTATTTGTTATTTTGGACCTACGGGTTGCGTGTTTTGATCCTTTACACTTGAGTTTTTTTTAGATTACTGGTTTGAGCGCCCAACCCAAACCAGGAATCCGATGAGGATTCCGTCAGATTCCATACATCACTTTCACCAACCCGTCTTGTCGGCGTGAACGACATGCCGATCGGATGCTTATTTGTGATTTTGGACCCCCGGGTTGCGTGTTCTGGTCCTTTACACTTGACTTTTTTTAGATTAGTGGTTTGAGCACCGAACCCAAACCGAGAATCTGATGAGGATTCCGTCAGCTCCCACACGTCACTTTCACCAACCCGGTCATGTCAGCGTAAACGGCACGTCGATCGGATCCCTATTTGTTATTTTGGACCCCCGGTTTGCATGTTCTGATCCTTAACACTTGAGTTTTTTTTAGATTAGTGGTTTGAGCGCCCAACCCAAACTAGGAATCCGATGAGGATTCCGTCAGTTCCCACATGTCACTTTCACCCACCCGTTCGTGTCGGCGCGAACGGCACTCCGATCGGATCCCTATTTGTGATTTTAAACCTCCGGGTTGCCTGTTCTGATCCTTTACACGAGTTGTTTTTAGATTACTGGTTTGAGCGCCCAACCCAAGCCGGGAATCCGATGAGGATTCCGTTAGTTTCCACACGTCACTTTCACCAACCCAGTCTCGTAGGCGTGAACGACATGGTGATCGGATCCTTATTTGTGATTTTGGACCCCCGGGTTGCGTGTTTTGGTCCTTTACACTAGAGTTTTTTAGATTAGTGGTTTGAGCGCCCAACCTAAACTGGGAATACGATGAGGATTTTGTTAGTTCCCTTACATCACTTTCACCCACCTGGTCGTGTCGGTGCGAACAGCACGCCGATCGGATATCTATTTGTGACTTTGGAGCCCTGGGTTGCATATTCTGATCCTTTACACTTGAGTTTTTTTTTAGATTAGTGGTTTGAGCGCCCATCCCAAACTGAGAATCCGATGAGGATTCCGTCAGTTCCCACATGTCACTTTCACCCACCAGGTTGTGTCGACGTGAATGGCACACCTATCAGATCCCTATTTGTTATTTTGGACCCCCGAGTTGGTTGTTCTAATCCTTTACAGGTGTTTTTTTTAGATTAGTAGTTTGAGCGCCCAACCCAAACCGAGAATCCGATGAGGATTCCGTCAGTTCCCACACATCACTTTCACCAACCCAGTCGTGTCGGTGTGAGCGGCACGCCGATCAGATCCCTATTGTGATTTTGTACCCTTGGGTTGCGTGTTCTGATCCTTTACACTTGAGTTTTTTTTAGATTAGTGGTTTGAGCGCCGAACCCAAATAGAGAATCCGATGAGGATTCTGTCAGTTCCCACACGTCACTTTCACCAACCGGTCGTGTCGGCGTAAACGGCACATCGATCGGATCCCTATTTGTGATTTTGGACCCCCGAGTTGCGTGTTCTGATCCTTAACACGAGGTTTTTTTAGATTAGTGGTTTGGGCGCCCAATGCAAGCCAGGAATCCGATGAGGATTCTGTCAGTTCCCACATGTCACTTTCACCCATCCGTTCGTGTCGGCGTGAACGACACTTGGATCGGATCCCTATTTGTGATTTTGGACCTCCGGGTTGCGTGTTATGATCCTTTACACTTGAGTATTTTTTAGATTACTTGTTTGAGCGCCCAACCCAAACCGGGAATTCGATGAGGATTCCGTCAGTTTCCACACGTCACTTTCACCCACTCGGTCATGTCGGCACGAACGACATGCCGATCGGATCCCAATTTGTGATTTAGGACCCCTGGGTTGTGTTTTCTGATCCTTTACACTTGAGTTTTTTTTAGATTAGTGGTTTGGGCGCCCAACCCAAACTGGGAATCCGAAGAGGATTCCGTCAGTTCCCAAATGTCAGTTTCACTCACCCGGTCATGTCGGCGTGAACGACACGCCGATCAGATCCCTATTTGTGATTTTTGACCCCCGGGTTGCATGTTCTGATCCTTTACACTTGAGTTTTTTTTTAGATTAGTGGTTTGAGTGCCCAACCCAAACCGGGAATCCGATGAGGATTTCATCAGTTTCCACATGTCACTTTCACCCACCCGTTCATGTCGACATGAACAACACTCCGATCGGATCCCTATTTATGATTTTGGACCTACGGGTTGCGTGTTCTGATCCTTTACACTTGAGTTTTTTTTAGATTACTGGATTGAGAGCCCAACCCAAACCAGGAATCCGATCAGGATTCCATCAGATTCCACACGTCACTTTCACCAACCCGATCTTGTCAGCGCGAACGGCATGCCGATCGGATCCTTATTTGTGATTTTGGACCCTCAGGTTGCGTGTTCTAGTCCTTTACACTTGAGTTTTTTTTAGACTAGTGGTTTGAGCGCCGAACCTAAACTGGGAATCCGATGAGGATTCAGTCACTTTCACCAACCCGGTCGTGTCGGCGTAAACAACATGCCGATCGGATCTTTATTTATGATTTTGGACCCCCAGGTTGCATGTTCTGATCCTTAACACTTGAGTTTTTTTTTTTAGATTAGTGGTTTGAGCGCCCAACGCATACCAGGAATCCGATGAGGATTCCATCTGTTCCCACATGTCACTTTCACCCACCCGTTCGTGTCGGCGCGAACGACACTCCGATCGGATCCCTATTTGTGATTTTGGACCTCCGGGTTGCGTGTTCTGATCCTTTACACTTGAGTTTTTTTTAGATTACTGGTTTGAGTGCCCAACCTAAATCGAGAATCCGATGAGGATTTCGTCAATTTTCACACGTCACTTTCACCAACTCGGTCTTGTCGGCACGAACGACATGCCGATCGGATCCTTATTTGTGATTTTGGACCCCCGGGTTGCGTGTTCTAGTCCTTTACACTTGAGTTTTTTTTAGATTAGTGGTTTGGGAACCCAACCCAAACCGAGAATCCGATGAGGATTCCATCAGTTACCACACGTCACTTTCACCCACTCAGTCGTGTCGGCGCAAACGACACGCCGATCAGATCCCTATTTGTGATTTTGGACCCCCAAGTTGTGTGTTCTGATCCTTTACATCAGAGTTTTTTAGATTAGTGGTTTGAGCACCCAACCCAAACCGGGAATACGATGAGGATTCTGTTAGTTCCCATACATCACTTTCGCCCACCTGGTCGTGTCGACGCGAACAACACGCCGATCGGATCTCTATTTGTTATTTTAGAGCTCCGGGTTGCGTATTTTGATGCTTTACACTTGAGGTTTTTTTAGATTAGTGGTTTGAGCACCCAACCCAAATCGAGAATCCAATGAGGATTCCGCCAGTTTCCACATGTCACTTTCACCCACCGGGTCGTGTCGACGTGAACGACATACCTATTGGATCCCTATTTGTGATTTTGGACCTACGGGTTGCATGTTCTGATCCTTTACACTTGAGTTTTTTTTAGATTATTGCGTTGAGCGCCCAACCCAAACTAGGAATCCGATCAAGATTCCATCTGATTCCACACGTCACTTTCTCCAACCCGGTCTTGTCGGCGCGAACGACATGCCGATCGGATCCTTATTTGTAATTTTGGACCCCCGGTTGCGTGTTCTGGTCCTTTACACTTCAGTTTTTTTTAGATTAGTGGTTTGAGGGCCGAACCCAAACTGAGAATCCGATGAGGATTCCATCATCTTCCACACGTCACTTTCACCAATCCGGTCGTGTTGGCGTAAACGACACGCCGATCGGATCCCTATTCGTTATTTTGGACCCCCGGGTTGCATGTTCTTATCCTTAACACTTGAGTTTTTTTTATATTAATGGTTTGAGCGCCCAACCCAAACTAGGAATCCGATGAGGATTCCGTCAGTTCCCACATGTCACTTTCACCCACCCGTTCGTGTCGGCGTGAACGACACTCCGATTGGATCCCTATTTGTGATTTTGAACCTCCGGGTTGCCTATTCTGATTCTTTACATGAGTTTTTTTTAGATTACTGGTTTGAGCGCCCAACCCAAGCCGGGAATCTGATGAGGATTCCATCAGTTTCCACACGTCACTTTCACCAACCCTGTCTCGTCGGCGCGAACGACATGCCGATCGGATCCTTATTTGTGATTTTGGACCCCCGGGTTGCGTGTTCTGGTCCTTTACACTTGACTTTTTTTTAGATTAGTGGTTTGGGAACCCAACCCAAACCGCAAATCCGATGAGGATTCCGTCAGTTCTCATACGCCACTTTCACCCACTCAGTCGTGTCGGCGCAAACGACACGTCGATCAGATCCCTATTTGTGATTTTGGACCCCCAGGTTGTGTGTTCTGATCCTTTACAGTACCTTTTTTTAGAATAGTGGTTTGAGCACCCAGCCTAAACCGGAATACGATGAGGATTCTTTTAGTTCCCATACATCACTTTCACCCACATGGTCATGTCGACGCGAACGGCACGCCGATCGGATCTCTATTTGTGATTTTAGATCCCCAGATTGCGTATTCTGATCCTTTACACTTGAGTTTCTTTTTAGATTAGTGGTTTGAGCGCCCAACCCAAACCGAGAATCCGATGAGGATTCCGTCAGTTCCCACATGTCACTTTCACCCACCAGGTCGTGTCGAGCGCCCAACCCAAACCGGGTTTGAGCATCCAACACTTGAGTCTTTTTTTTTCCTTTTGAGCTCTTTGGAAACTGATTCATAAATTGATCTGGGTTGCATCCAGTTGTAGTGGTTTCATTAAATTTAAACTATATGAAATTAATGGAAATACTGACCTGAGGGACTTGCTGTGAGGGGCCTACTCCTCGGATGGCAGAGATCAGCTGCTCAACCATAACGCCAAGCTACAGCTGTAGCTCTTCCCGGATGAGGGTTCTCATGTCCTCTCCACCACTTTCAGGAGGCGTAGCAGACGAACTCGCGTAGGCCGGAGGAGCGACCGAACTCGTATATGAGGACAACACTGGAGTAGTATGCAGGCTGTCCCCTAACCGTACACTCGGCCCTTCCTCGGTCCTCCCGCTGCGTCGACCCAAGCCTCCGGATTCAAGTCTGGTTGGGGAGTGCCCTCTGCATAGCGATCCGCCATCGTCCTGTAATAGGTCTCCTGTAGAACAAATTATACATGTATTATTGAAATCATATTTTTTTAATATCTAAATTGAATTCAAAATTTATATTTTGACTTACAGCAATCGTGCGAGCACTCTCGCTGACATAGTCATCCGTTCCCTTCTGCTTATGAGTCCGATCAAATAACTCGTTAAAAGTAGGGGCACGCTCAAGCTCGTGACGCTTACAATTCAACAAAAGTAGTTAGTTTCACAATAATAATTAATGTATTAAGCAATTGAACAATAATATGCTTACTAATTTCTGGCTGTGGGTCGCATAAGATACAAACTCACTAGTATGCACATTCTTCTCCGGAAGAGTTGCTCAATTGCATTTCGCCACATGTGATCTCTCCTGCCATGGTCCAGTAGCCCAACGATGATAAAGGAACTCCCAATAGTCCCTCCTCAGCCACATAGGGCTGTAATCCATCCAAGCCGTAGGATCCCGGCTGCTTGTGGTCTTCGTTGCCTTATCCCGGGCCTCCCACATTGACTTTCTGAAATTAGTCTGGGTAGTAGACTCCCAGACGACTCGTGCTCGAGGAAGATCCTCTGGTCTCGTGAACACGTACCTCCATTGTTTAGAAATAAAATTACTCAACTTTGCGCACTAACAGAGAGAGATAGTAATTAAAGAAATGATTTCAAATCAGTAAAAAATAATAATACCGCGAACATGTCAAATAATAATTCCCGAACGGATGGGGGGAACTCTTTCCATGAGTCCACTGGCCCTGGAACGTGTGGCGTGGACCAACGATGTAATATAGCGGGAGGCAGAACCTGGATCTATCTTCCCCCTGCAATTGCACATTAATTTTGTACATGAACTATATAACATAAATAACAAATACAATAAGTTTGAAGTGATCAAGTTTACCCAAAAATCCAGCATGGCTGGCGTCCAGGTAGCTGAGGCCCCTCCTCATCCGCCGCTGGATGATGGCTCTCTACCTCTGTTGAAAACAATTAAGTACACTATTATTTAAAAAATGGAAGACAAGAAACGTACTAAAGTATGGAAACATACATGTACCTGTTGGTGATTGGGATGGGAAAGGTGACGCTACTCGGCAAGAGGCGGACCCTGTAAAATTATATGCACGTTAGAAAATATGAATTTAATAAGAACAATAATATAGAGTTTTGTGTTTGGGTACATATACATTACCTATCGCTTGGACGACCGGCGTGGACGGGGAGGCAAACCCTGCAAAATTATATGCACGTTAGAAAATATGAATTTAATAAGACAATAATATATAGAGTTTTGTGTTTAAATATTATTGTTCTTATTAATTCATATTTTCTAACGTGCATATAATTTTGCAGGGTTTGCCTCCCCATCCACGCCGGTCGTCCAAGCGATAGGTATATGTATTATTTCCTAATGTGCATATATATATATACCTGTCGCTGGGATGATCGGTGTGGACGGGGAGGTGGACCCTGCAAAGTTATATGCACGTTAGAAAATATAAAGTTAATATGAACAATATTTATAGAGTTTTGTGTTTGGGTACATATACATATACCTGTCGCCGGGACGACCGGTGCAGACAGGGAGGCGGACCCTACAAAATTATATGCACGTTATAAAATATAAAGTTAATATACACAATATAATAAAAGAATTGAGTTGAGTACATATATACCTATCCGCATAGACCCTCGGCCTACGGAGGTGGAAAACCTCCCACTGCGTCCTCCACATACCATATCTCTATTGAGAAAAATAAAGATATAACATGTCATCCGCACTCAAATTTAAAGTAGCTATTTAATAACATGTAATTAGCAACAACACTTAGTTGTTACAAAATTTTATAATATTATCTATATTCATCATCAGATGATGAAGATATCTCTAATTCAACGTCATCTTCGTCATCCTCTTCGAATTCATCCTCATCATCGGGGGATTCTTCCTCCTCATCAGACTCCACCTCCCGCTCAAGGGCATTTGGGTCAACTTCTTCCTGTTCATTTTCCTTATATAAGCAAATTTGTTCATTATATCATCAACACTGAAATGCGTAGAAGGAGCCAACTCTCGTGAGTCACTTCGGTCTGATTGGAAAAATTGTCATTAACACCTTCGAGTTCTATATCAGCCGAGAGAAGCTCATACTCAGGGAATAGCCTTGTTTTCACTCTATAAGCAGCCCACCAATCTCTCAATTTGAGGGACAAATAATTCGAATAATAAACTTGTTGAGCTTGTACCGCCAGAATGAATGGCTCATATGCACTCAACTTGGACTTATGTTTGACATCAACGATCCCATATGTTGTGTCATTATGAATAGAAGTCGGATCGAACCAATGACACTTGAAGAGAAATACATTGTTGCCTTGTCCCAAAAATTATAGTTCAATGACTTCTTCGAGAATGCCATAATAGTCTACTTCATTTTTATTGTAGGCACTTCCCTTCACACATACGTCGTTGTTCATTGTAGACTTATTCCATCCATAATCTCTCGTGTGAAATCAGTATCCATTCACAATGTAGCCTCGATAGACACATACAATCTTCAATGGCCCATAACTAATCTCTTGTACTCTTGAATCAGTAATAAGCCTTGTTCAACTGATTATTAAAAAAAGGGATAGACAATGACAAATTACAACAACTAATTATGAATAAGAATATAACACTTATGCATCAAAATATTTAGACACTTGCTCGATATCTTAACCAAGTAGCAAAAGACTTCTCCCGTTCCTTTTCAACCTGCACGTCAGTCAGACGTGGATTTCGTTGCAATATGATTGAGTCAAAGTCTCTGTAATGAAAATGTCACACAACCTCTAAGTTCTGCGAATTGCAAGAAAATGAGGTACATCATTAGTGTTGAGAGCTTACTCAATGTAAGGGTCTAGTTCTGCGCAATTAATGAAGATGTAGATCTCTGCAACTATCAACTCTCTATCTTCGAGTGCACGAGTAGAAGAATATCCGAACGCTTGTCCCAGACACTTGAATATAGAGAGTCGGTCAGACACATTAGAATCTCCACCAACATCATTACGTGGAGGTTGAGTGCGTCAAGTTCGTATTTCCTTGTCAAAGTACATTGAACAAAAGTTCGATATCTCTTCAATAAAGTATGCCTAGGTAATAGAGCCCTCACTTGTGCTTTGTTGCGAACTTTCATCTTAAGATCGTGCATGCACCTACGACAAAAATTCAAATAAATACATATGAATATAAAAGATCGTCATAATGTGAATAAATTGAGACATGGGAATATACCTCTCAATGGATACATCCATCGAAATTGTACTAGTCCTCCGACTCTAGCTAGGGGTGTACACGGTCCGGTTCGGTTCGGTTTCCTCCATTTTTAGAGGAAACCGAACCAAACCGAACCGCTTCGGTTCAGTTCAACCGAAATCCACTTTTTTGACATTTTTAGGTGTTTTCTGACATTTTTCTGGGGTTTAACAAAAAAAAACCAAAAGCACCCCATTTCCGGTGGCATGCGCGTGGAGGGCGCGCGACGCCGCCCTCCACTGCGCTACTTCTTTTTTTGGTTAAATTTTATTATTTATATAATTATATCTATATTCGGTTCTTTCGGTTTCCCACTTTGAAACCGAACCGAACCACTTGGCCCATGAAACCGAACCGGTCAGTTCGGTTCGGTTTTACAGTTTGGACCGTATTATGAATAGCCCTAACTCTAGCCTCATATGGCAAATGGATGATCAGGTGATCCATTGAATCAAAGAATGCTAGAGGAATATCTTCTCTAATTTACAGACTATCTGTATTATATTTTGCTCCATATTTTGCAAGCCATGAAGTCTGAGTTCTGATGCACATAAAATCCTAAAGAATTGACTTAGTTCGGTCATTGCTCCCCATATTTGCTTTGGCAACAACTCACGAAAAGCAATTGGAATGAGTCTTTGCATGAAAACATGGCAGTCATGACTCTCTTCTATATATTTTCCCCTCGTTGACATTTACAGAACGGCAATATTTGAGACATATCCATCCGAAAATCTCAATTGCTTCAAGCATTGACACACTTCCTTATCTGTCTGGCCCCAAGCACATATGAAGCTTTAGGTTGCACCACATTTCCACTAACATGCTGCAATTCTAGTTCTGGACTTCTGCAAAGTACTTTCAAACCATTCGTGCCTTGACGTTATCCTTCATTTTGCCTTTGACGTCCATAACTGTGTTGAACACATTATCAAAAACATTCCTCTATATGCATGACGTCTATGTTATGTCGTATCAAAAGTGTTGACCAATAAGGCAATTCCCAAAATATGCTTTGCTTCACCCAATTATGAACCTTCCCAACTCTGGGATTTGTAGGGTACTACCAGCCAGTTGTGATACAGTCGGTAAGTTCTAGATCCGCCTCGCCATGTTTCCACCAGACATCCGTTCCATATCTACCTCATCCATCACAATTGTATTTTTCATAAAAGAATCCTTTTGCTTTCGGAAAGGATGGTCATTCGGTAGAAACCGATGATGACAATCGAACCAACATACTTTTCCCCCATATTTCAACACGAATGATTTAGAATCCTCCATACAATAAGGACATGCCAACCTCCCATGTGTGCTCCAGCTAGATAACATGATGTACGCTGAAAAGTCACTTATTGTCCACATTAATGCAGCCTTCAAATTGAAATTCTGTTTTCTGGATGCATCATAAGAGAGAACCCCATCTGACCATAACAATTTCAGCTCATCAATCAACGGTCTGAGATATATGTCTATATTTTTTCCTGGACTTTTTGGACCCGAATCAGCAATGAAAGGAACAAATTCTCACGCTTCATGCACATGCTGGCGGAAGGTTGTACAGTGTTAGGAATACTAGCCAACATGAGTAAGATGCCACAAGCCTCCGAATGGATTGAAACCGTCTGTGCATAAACCCAGCCGCACGTTGCGTAGATCCCTTGAGAAGTAAGGATGAGTACGACTAAAATGAGCCCAAGCTTCACCATCGGCAGGATGACTGATTTCACCATCATCACGACGGACTCTTTCCACATGCCAAGTCATATGTCCAGCTGTCTTCGGGGACATGAACAACCGCTGCAATCTAGGTGTGATCGGAAAGTACCGCAATGACGTATATGGAACATCCTTATACTTTGACTTGTCTCCTCTCTTAGGCTTGAATCTATCATGCTTACAGATACAACATGATGTCTTATCTGCATCATCTTTTTAATACAACATACAATGATTAGGACATGCATCAATTTTCATAAAACCAAGCCCCGGATCATTTACCATCTTCTTCGCACGATAAAAATCATCAGTCAACATCTCTGATTGAGGAAGCATACTCTTAACGAGTAAGAGAAGTCGATCAAAACAACTCTCGCTCATATGAATTCAGACTTCAAATTCAGTAGCTGCGACACTGCAAACAACCGTATATGCTTCTCACAACCATCCCATAATGGCTCATTAGCATCTCGAAGTAACTGATAAAATCTCTGAGCTGTATTATTCGACACTTCTTCATTTGTTTGGCCATCATGAATATTGACTCCGGACCAGCAGCATCGACAACCATGTCTACGTACGTAATGACTGAATATTAAACTCACCATGAGACGACCATACTCATAATGGGCAACAAATCCTCTCGTATACAAATGATGCTGCACATTCCATGTCGATATCCACTTTCTGTTCTTACAAGCCGAACACGGACATCGGATGTTACCCATCGGATCAACTGCTACTGATGAACTCCTCAATACAAACTGAATGAAACTGTCAACTCCATCTTAAACTCCTCTGTCATAGCTCAATTAACTATTCCACGGTACATCCATGAGCGATTCTCATAAGACATTTTTCCTACACAGATTAAATGTCATGTCACGAGTTAAAACCTAACACACCCCTCACATCATTCGAGTAAGTCAAAATGAATAGGTAGGACATATTTAGATTATCATCACTTTTTACCCATCTGTGAATATTTGATCGCACTCAGATGGCCATTTACTATGTGTTTGTATAATTTGCTAAAAATTTTGACAGCATCTCCCCACACCTCTCCGATATACCAAAAATATTTATTGATTAAGATACTTTCTTAAACACTTACTAATAAGTGGTTAAGAAAATACTCTAAATCAATAAAGGTATATCAGAGAGGAGTGAGTAGAAGCACCCAAATTTTCAATAAATAATACAAACACATAGTAAATGACCACCTAACTGTGATCAAACATTCGCAGACTGTCCAAAATGGGACAATTCAAGACTTTGAGTTAGATATACACTTCTCATCATTGAAAATAAGATTTGTGCACATCAATCCCAAAGTCTTTAACGGGAAGGTTCATTGACACGGGCTTAACACGCTCTCGTGAGGTGTGTGCAGTGATAAATTGCTATGCATGCATAGATCAAATTTAAAAATCACATAAATATTAAAGGAAAATGAAAACAAAAAATTACAGGTGAACAAGTGAAATATTAAACTAAATTCACACATACATGTAAATAAATTACATTAATGTAAGAACTACAATACTAATCAAGAAAAAAAATACAAGTGAAGTATGATTTATGGTCGAGATAAACAACTAACTTAAGAGTAGACATTTGTCCTGATCTCAAAATTATCCATATCTATCTAAAAAAATTGAATAATCTAACTTGGAAAGGGTCAGTGACAGATCTAGGATTTTCATGTAGTGGGTGCACCTTTAAACTTATGTTCTTGGTCTAGTGGAGTCAGTCCTTAAACCCGTCTTAGCAATAAGAACTTGACTATTGGAATAAATAAATTTCGTAGCTTTGTATCCATATGGATCTACGTGGAGCCTTTTGTTTTCTAAAAGTCCGCTTCCGAAAATTAGATGTTCTGTTTGGAATAAGAAGTCCACAAAGAACTTTAAGTAATGACCCTCCATAGCTATTTAACCCTTAGAGTGACTGAATCTGCTGAAGAGATATAACACCAAGACCTTCCTAACAGTAGGGCTTCACAAGGGTTAGATCGATCTATGACCAACTGTGATATTATAGTATTAGAGTATGACCTGTCCAATAAGATATGGGTTAGTTGGGGGATGAATTAGGCAGAAGTTGGTGGGCCTGTAGTGCCTAATCATGAGTCATCTACGAGGAGAGGGCTACCCATTTACTTGGAACTTGACAAGAAGACCAGTATAGAGCTCGTTAATAGATTGGAGCTAATACCACCTATGGGGGTTGGGACAAAAATGAATTGAATTATCACTTATCAAAAATCGAGAGAATATTACTAGGTTGTATATGTAGGGTTGAGGATGAAATCGAGAGGGCTTGGCCCAAAGCGAATAATATGATGAGGAACTCTGCACAATTTTTTTTTTCATCTTTAATACGTACCATTGCCATTACCTACCAAAAAATTCATATATATGGTGAAAATCAGAACAACTGCCAACTAAAGGGATTACAAATTGTAGGCCATTGTTTTCTGCCTAAATAACAAATCATGTTTTAAATATGGACAAATATCTCTTGCAAGTAGTGCCTTAGTGCTACATTCTTATAAACAGTACTCCATCAAC
Source organism: Colocasia esculenta (assembly GCA_014218235.1). NCBI lineage: Eukaryota > Viridiplantae > Streptophyta > Magnoliopsida > Alismatales > Araceae > Colocasia > Colocasia esculenta. Next base: position 1,842 of record JACBKR010002682.1, on the reverse strand, counting down.
ATCATCGTAATGAGATCCTTGTAATTACAAATGCATAAACAAAGCGTAATGAGATCCTTGTCTATATTATAGAATTTATAGAAAAAATCTAAAGTAAGACTATGGGGGAGGGGGGACTGTGGGGGAGGGGACTGTGGGGGAGGGGGGACGGTCGCCGGGACTGTGCAAGGTGGGGGAGGGGTGGGGGAGGGGGAGGGAGGGTAGTAGGGGGAGAGGAGGGGATCTCTGAGGGAAGGGGGGGAACGGTCGTCGGCAGAGGGGGGGGGGGACTATGAGGGGGAGGGGACGGTCGTCGGCAACTGGGGACTGTGGAGGAGGGGGGTGGGGGGGGGGAGGGGGAGGGTGGTAGGGAGGGGGAGGAGACATACTAGCGGCGAGCTGGAGGCGCCGAGCTGGAGGCGGCGGCAGGGTGGTGAGCTGGCGGTGGCCGGAGGCGGTGGCAGGCACCGCGGGTAGGGGCGGCAGCGCGGGGATGCGACGGTGCGCAGGGACACGACAGCGTTGGGGTGGGGGGATCGACAGCGGCTCGGGGCGGCGGTAGCGTGAGGTAGTGGTGACACCGGAGACGAGAGAAAAGAGAGAGAGAGAGAGCGCGAGAGAGAGATGCCAGAGATGAGAGAGAGAGAGAGAGAGAGAGAGAGAGAGAGAGAGAGAGAGAGAGCACGGGGGCGCGAGTTGGCATTTGGGAACGCGGGGTGGGGAGAAAAATTGCAAGAAAGTCCGACGGATTTTCCGATGGCATATTTCCGTCGGTAAACCCGCTTTTCCTTGTAGTGTACTTATCAAGGCTATTGAGATATGAGCTTGAAATAAGATAGATTTAGATCTTATGAATAATCAATTTTTTACTTGTAGATTGATCATTTCTTTACTTGTACAAGAAAATCATGCTTAGCGACGGCATTTAGCGACGGCTATTTTTCCGTCGCTAATCTGTCGCGAATTAGCAACAACATAGCGACCCGCCCATTTCCGTCTCTAGCTTAAGTTTCGACGGTAGATTAGCGACAGAAAAGGGCTGTCTCTATACGCGCCGCTACTTAGTGACGGAATAGCGACGGGATTTTATGTGGTCGCTATTCCGTCGCTAAGGTTTTGCAATCCCACCCACCTTCTTTCCCTTTCCCCGCCCTTCGTCGAAACCATCCATTTCCCCCTTTTCTTCTTCCCCTCCCTCCTGTCACAGCCGTCTTCCCCCATTCGCCCCTTCTCTTCTTCCCCTCCCTCTTGTCAAAGCCCGCCATCTCGGAGCTCCCTCGCCCGTCGCCGGAGACACGCCGCCGGCCGTCGTCGCTCGCCGAGCGTCCTGCAACCACCCTCCATCGAGCATCCAGTCGTCATTGCCATCGCCATCGCCGGTAAGTCTCTCTCTCTCTCTCCAACGCCCCCTCACCCCGTCGCCGTCCTCGGCCTTCGCCGGCCTGTGCGTCCCCTCCCTCTGCAACCTGCAACTAGGGGTGTCAATGGGCGGGCTAGTTTAAAGCCCAATGGGCAGTCCACTCCATACTCAATTTGGGTTGGACTCGGGTTAGCCCATGGATCTCTTTTGAAGCCCATTTGTCAAACCATCACTTGATGGGTTGGACTCGGGTTAGCCCATTGGACTAAGAGACATCAATACCACCGTACCTATCAATAACCACCATACCTACACATGCATTAAAAACATGCTTCAAATAAAAACCGTTTTCCACCACACCAATAGTTCTCTCTAAATTAAAACATGCTTAAATAAAAAAAACCGGTTTCCACCACACCAATAGTTCTCTCTAAATTAAAACATGCTTAAATAAAATAGTGAATCTATTTACATATTAGCTTGATGGGCTGAAACGGGTCCCA
>JACBKR010002681.1:0-33610 GCA_014218235.1 Colocasia esculenta | reverse complement strand
CTGTCATGCTCACAACAAGACATAATTAATATCAATAAACACATTTCCATCCATTAATACAATTCCGAAAAGTAAAAGGGACAACAGGATAGCACCACACCACTAGTCCCACAACGGCAAAGCCTCGGCCACAACCTCATGGGCACAATACCTCAACAACTGATCGTCTAAGCTACAAGCCGCACAGGTAAACCATTACCTAGGCTACAAGCTTCACTGACGAACCACAAACACAAGGGTAACAGGACTGCTAACCAAGAGCTAATCCTTTATACCCCTAAACCACGATGTATTGAATATCACACTGAGTAACAAAACTGGCTACCACGATGCCAAACCATCACACATTAAACCATATACGGAAGCTTACCCAAAGAAGGGTAATACACAACATGTGGAAGGTCTCACCGCACGACCTCCACGGAGCACAGCTCCACTACTCCACCTGAAAAGGTGTGTACCAGCCACAAACCATTACCCCCACACTGGGTACATGTACCTACTACCACAAGGTACCACCATAGAAACCACAAGTAGACTTTGCCACAACCAGGGTCTGACGCATTCAGGTCGCGACATAATTCGGCGGTCGCGTGGGTCCGTTCAGATCAGGTCGCGACGGGGTCAATGGTCGCATTCAGGTCGCGCCACCAGGGACCGGTCGGGTTCTGCTGAGCCGGGTGCTGGGGTGAACCGGAGGCAGGTCACGACCAGTCGACTTGTCGCGTTAGATCACGACGGGTCCTGGTGTCGCGACACCCTCTATGGTCACGATGGATCAGGCCGTCGCGATCTTAGGGAGTGGTCCAAGCCCCAGAAAAGGGGTTTTGCCTTTTTCCGGTGGGGTCTACATGATAAGGGCTATTCAAATTCGAATAAAATCACTCAGTGATCGAAAAAGCATGAAACCAAATTAAACAAGAGTAGACATGAAGATCTATCATTGATCATGATTAATTAGAAAATAGTCATGTATAGAGCATGCTTTGACTAGGTTACATTTCAGTGACCTAAACATGCATAGTCATGGATCAACGAATTAATTAGCAATGGATACAAGATGAAAATTAGGGAAACTAGGGGCGTTTGAAAGCTAACATGATGTAGTATTTATGAGAATTTTCGCATGGTATGGGGTCAAGTATGCACAAGGTTTGAAAGCAAACATGAAGGGTGGGTACATGGATATGACAAGGTTTCAAAGAATTAATTCTCCCTTATGGGAGAACGAAATAGAGCGAAACTAGAGGGCTTTTGAAAGGGATCATGAAGAATACGTAGGGTAATTTTTACACGAATTTAGCTTGAGAGATTGCCTACCTTCTGGCGTTGACAAGAAAAGCTAGGGTTTTGGTGAAGAACGAGGGGAAATCTCTTTGTCCAAGCTTCCTCCTCCGAGATTCCTCATTCCTCAGCCGTCCTCCTCGTCTCCCAAAGCTCCAACAATGAACTATGGAGTGATAGGGCCGAGTTTGGGTGTTTAGAGTTTGCTATTAGAGTCCTACCTTCCCTAGAACTCTACTCTTTCTAAATTCGAATTTTCCTTAATATCCTCCCTCTTTCCCTCTTTATCACCATAATAGGGTTGGAAGAGATCCAAATTCGTGGGGTAGAGAGTTAGGTAGGTTTTGAACTCTCTTTTGGATATGTACAACTCATTTAATATTATTTAATCCCTTTACTAATTACCACTAATTTTTATTCCGATTTAGCTTATTACCACCCATCTCATGATGGGCTATCCCTATTTGGGCCCATTATTTTGTATTTGAGCCATTTACATAACCCATTAGGGTTTTAACTTATGGGCTTGGTTTAATTCCCTTTTATTTCACTTATTTCTCATTTATTCTAATTAAATCTATTTTTCATTTATTAAATAAAATTTTTATTTTATTTAAGATTTAAAAACGAGGTTGCTACATAGAGTGCTGAAAGGTCATCTAGCAGGTAGATGTATGCATTGTTGTAGACTGTCTTGGCTAGCTAGATCCTCTGCTTCTGCACACTCCCCTCATGTTTATACCCCTCTGTCCAATCTCTCATGAACTTTATTCCAAATGCATTCCACCTTTCTTGATTGCCCAAGATGAGGAGGTGTTTCAATTCATGGATCTTTTCTATTTTCTTATATGAAATTATTCAATTTTCTTCTATGACTTGCAGTATCAAAAAAATGTTGTTAAATTGGATTGCAGGGACTTATTTATTAAGACACGTATAAAAAAGAATGGACAACCTATTAATGAAGAATGTGCTAATATGATTGTATGATGTTTTAATAGTAGTTTAATTCAATAATTTAAAAAATTTAGATTCTTTATTTCTAAGAGTGATATCTGGCTGCCATTATCATTGTAGGAAAAACTTAAAGATCAGAAGATGACACAACCATCCTCCTCTAGTCCCGCAAATGCTACAGCTGATGATGCATATGCACGTGTATTGGCAAGGATCGAGGAGGACGTATTCGTAGAGTTGGCACAAGTTCAACCCAAAAATCTTTGTGGGTGTTGGAACATCTCAATCACAAAAGAGTGAGGAGAATATTCAATTAGCTAAAGTTGTGAAAGAATTTGCAGACAAACTGAATAACTTGGAGTCATATGTGATGCAGGTAATTTTGGTCACTTATTTCAAGTATTATATAAGTCATACTTTTGTTTCATGAACAGCTTAATTTCCCTCAAATTTTAGAAGCAAAGATCTAGAAATGAAGAGAACCAACATTCTTCAAAATGTGTCCAATCATCTGGTAGTGTCATAGAACCCAAAATGCAGGTTTAACCATCTTTATTGTTTTGTTCATTTATCATTCCTTCTTTATTTCTAATATTCTACATATGCAGTGCAAAAGAGTTCAATTATTAGATATGGGTGGAGAAGTGGTTGCAACTGGCATATTAATTAGTGAAAATGAAGATAAAGTGGTGATGGGAAGAGCTTTAGGGAATCTTCTTTGTGAGATATCTATTATGTTAGCGGTTAAACCTAATACACCACTATTTATAAAAGATGCAGAAAGACAAACTCTGGGGGATGTGTGCAGCCACATTGCTTGGTTCAAAGACTATGTAAGTGGTCTTTGAATGGATGGTATCAGGTATTGGTATGTAAGTAATCTTTTACCAATATTTGATTTCCATATGATTCTATTGTGTTTGTGTATGTCTACAATGGGTGATGTCTTGGTCGACAGATATGGTGATGTTATTGTCTATATGTGTGTGTTGAGCTATTTCTTCATGTTCTTATCCATATGTATAGTGCAACTTCATACATATGCTATGCTAAAATTTTATTGGTGATTAGTGAACCATACAGATGCAATGTCTATATATTATTAGTGATGTTTCATTTTCTAATTGTCCATTGTTATGTTGTTCAGTTGCCAACCGGTCAGCAGCTCTGTGTCTCTTTTAATCTTTTAATAGACTAATCTTCACCTCCTCCCAAGTCTTTTAATTTATTGTGGTGCTTTGGAAATACATTTGATAGATTCCTCCACTAGGGTGTTATCACCTTCAACCAAATAATATGATCATCCGAATTTTTTATTATAATGATATTTGTTGGGTTTTATCATTGTACAATGAATAGAGAAAAATATTCGACAACAAGAAGTAGTTGTTTTACTGTGTATTAATATTTTACATCCCTCAATGCCGGTGGAGTCCAATATCAAGCTTCTTAATAAGTGGTTAATGCCACCACCAGGTAGGCTCAAGCTGATCAACACCGGTGGTGCTTCTAGGAAAAATCCAGATGTGGCAGGAGGTGGGATGGTTTGGAAAATGTATGGTTGCTTTAATTCTCCTGTCCACTTAGAGCTCATGATGTTGGTTTTCTGTTATGCCATCATTATAGCATTCACATATCCTTTGTTGAGATGGATTCCAGAACATTTGTCTGACTTGTTATCATGTGCAACTTCTCCACCTGGCGCCTATTCCAGATTTGGGAAATGTTTTTATTAAGACTCTTGGGGCTCGGCTGTTGCACACCTTTCGGGAAGGAAATCAACTTGCCGATGCTTTAGCATTTTTTTTTGTTGGTTGGTCCAGTGGTTGAACACTAGATGCGCATAAAGAACAAAACAATAGGCTCTGAATTCAATATTCAGGCCCTCACCCACCAGCTTTGGTCCTTTTATCTAAAGAAAATTTGAAACTTTAACCTTGAAAATATCTGGAGAAACTGTCTACTATAGGTATTGATCCACAAAGATTCTATTTACAAAATACTTGTTTCTATGGATCCACAAAGATTCTAGTGTCCTACTATGATAGCCTTGGTGTAAATGCATATGAAATTTTCTTCACCCATGAAAGGTGCATCTACAATGCCAGTAACAAATGTATTTGATTGAAATGCTTTTATGCAGGGGAGAAGATGGTGAGCAACCTGTCAAGGATTGTGAGCAACTTGTTTACTACACTGCCAGCTTGTATTTGCAACTCATTTTGATAACATGGAAGGGATAGATTAGCAGTATATCAACTCATTTTTTTTTGGCAATATATCAACTTGACCAAATGATTGATGAACAATGTTTTTTGGACATACGAGAAAATTTTTTGTGAAATTTTCTTATGCAATGGATCGAATCATGATTATCATGTATTTTCTTTTCTTGTGGTTGATAAGTGATGCATGTATAGGTAGATCAATGATAGATGTATGATTGGATATAATGCAGGCGAATCACATGAAGTTATGTATTATCTTAAATTGTATTTTGTGAGACAGATGAAAATTGATAGTAAAAGAGAATAGATTTATCACTATAGCTATGAAAATATTATAGATATTGTTATTGTAATAAAAAATTGCTATGGTTAAATTCTTACTATTTATTGTTCAAAGTGTAACAATTGCAAATAAAAAAAGAATGAATAATTATAGTTTACGTCAACAGTTAAATTCTTACAATTTATTTGTAACTATTGTTATGTTTATGTTTACATTTTATTATATTTAGTTACGGTTATTTTGCGTAAGTATAATTTTACACTTAGGATTAAAAATCGATGGTAACACTTACAATTGACAAACCGTAGTTAGATCTATAGTATCGGTTGCTACGCTATCACTTTATTATCGTAAGTAATTTCGTAAGTATAAATATTTACTTACGAAATTCCATGTAACACTTACGATTTTTTACCGTAAGTACAGTCCAATTTTGTTGTAGTGTCCTTATGTACCATCTATTCTCTACATGCAAGTGTCCACAACTCCACATCTCACTTCTTGATGGCCCTGGTAAGTTTGACACTACCTGAACAGTTTGTTTGGTTGCCAATTGCCTGAGGTTGTTCCACAAATGAAAAACAAAGCTGCAGCTGTAGCAACCTGAATTTTTGTGATAAAATAAAAATTAAAATAAGAATTAAACCTAGCTAAAGGGATATTTAAATAGAGCATTAAATAAAACTCATTAAATGGAAAAGAGTAATGGCTTTGCTTAATGGATCTTCTAGAATTTATTGGGTCAAAATATGAATTTAAAATGGAGAATAATAGGAAAATACCCTAAATTCGTAACTAAAGTATTACTTAAATAGAAAAGAGTTATTTAATACATTAAATAGCTAGTTTGAGTCATAATAGGATTCCTAAACCTACCCCATATGGGTTAGCACGAATTTGGATCTTTTCCAAGTCTAAATAGATATGGAAAGCAAGAAGGAAGGTGGGAGTAAGGAAATTTCGTAATTAAGAGGAATTAGAGTAGTAGTAGGAATAGAAATACATACTTGCATAAATACACCTCTAAACTCTCTTGGGCACCCTAGCTCGTTGCCAAGAGTTGCTGGACGTGGAGAGGAGGCTAAGGAGGAGAGGATTTCGTGGAGAGAAGAAGAGATTGAAGCTTCTTCCTTGTTCTTCAGTTCTAGCCCTAGAAGACAAATCGAGTCAAAGGTAGGCATTCTCACAAGCATAAACCATGAAACTTTTTCTGTAGGTTCTTCCTACCCTCTTGAACGAAACCCCCAAGTTTCATATTTTTCCATCCATCCTATCTTTTGTTCTTAATTTTTGAAGAACTGCAAACATGATAACCCGAGGTGTCATGTTTAATTCAAATCTCTATGAATACTTGACCCCATGCTACGAAAGTTTTACTATAGATACTTCAGGTTGTTAGGGATCATTTGCCCCTAAAAAGCCTAAATTTCATTGAGCATGTTGCTCGAATTAAATCAGTCTTGCTCTCTATGTCATGTTCTGTGTTACTCGTTGTGTTCATGCTCAAACCATATTCAAACCATGCTCTCTCTCAAATTCCTATTTACTGGAAGTACTCTACATGCCTAGTTTCATTCGCCCTGATTTCATGATTTTTCATTGTATATAATTAGTTATGGATTTCTGAACAACCCTGTATCAAAATTGAAATCCTGGTCCGCAATCAATCCAATGTCTGGTCTGACTCCTGTCAGAGTCAGGCGCAGACGATCAGAAGGCGACACCTCGATACGTCGCTTTCTGGGGCCTGATTGCGACAGCTCCATGTCGCGACCAAGAAGGCGACAGGTGAGCCGTCGCATTCTCAGAACCTGATTTGCAAGCCTTGTCGCAACCCGTACAGGACCCTGTCGCGTTCTGCCTGGCCCATGTCGCAATGCTCATTGACCTATGTCGCCTTCTCTTTTTTTTGATAAAAAACCCATGAAAAATATTTTTGTCGCTTTCTAAATAATCCTTACGCCTTCTTACCGTTATACCCCCAGTAAAAAACCTACTTAAAAAGGATGCTATATTGAATGATTTAAAATACATGTTCACGACTTATTTCTATCTATGATTTCTCTTGCACTTGCACACACTTGAACCATCCATTTATGGCTGAAATCTTGCAGAAAATATCTCATAATGTATCTGGTAATTTATTGCAATAAAGTATATTAATTGCCCTATTTTAAAGGACTTGTATTCGTTTCTTGCGTTGTTTATATACCGATATCGACGCTCCACTGTTCTAGAATTCCTCTAGAACGTCGAGCACATGTTTTATATACACACTTTACTTGGCTTGTGGTGAACTCTCCGTCGGATATTCCTTTCGCCGGACTAGTGAACTCTTGCACAAGGCCTCCGTAAGTCTCCTCTGATCATGGATTCCCACATGGTCGACGAGCCGGTTGTACCCTAATACCTATGATACCCTTTAGGGATCTATATGATCCAAACGGCTATTAGAGATTCACTCTCGTCTAAAATCACGCCGGACCTCTGGACCTGTGCATAACAAGGCCAGTGGTAGGGTCGTGAGTTCCACCTGACTGCCACACCAAGTGCGCATGTTGTGCAACTGTTACTATCGCCTGATTACTCGACGTATTACGTGCAATGTCCATTAGCTCTCATCTATACTCTACTCGCTCACCTATTCACGTTCACTCTACTAGCTCATCTATTCATCTGTGCTCTTATCTATTTCTTGGTACTCTATACTGGCCATTGACTGATTGTCTAAAGATAACAATATAACCAATGCTGGCAATATATAAAGGGCCCGATCTGGTCCTGGGATGTGCGCCCGAAAGTGCTAGTGCCCATGGGAGTTAAATGATCAGAGTGTTTGGCATTACACTCAAGTGCTATCTATCTCGACTATCTATAGACAATCAAAACACAAAAGTGCTATACTCTCTCGATGTCTAGAATGACAAACAAGTGCTATACTCGTCGTGCTATTACTATACTTGTGCTAGTTGTGCTATGGCCATCCTGCTATTCGTGCTATATTCGATACTTGTGCTATTTTGGAAACTATACTCGATCTCGTGCTATTGTGCTATCTTGTTACCTGTTGTACTATCTCTTACTATATTTTGACTCTCTTGTACCTGCTATCTCTAGACACTCTGCCATTAATGCGTTAATTATTTAAAGCCTGCTTGAGCCTGAGATTTAAGTCCTACTGGGCGTTATCGCTCACCCTACGTTATTTGATGTTGTGTTCTCAGGCGAGACCGAGGACGACACATACACTCACGAGGAAGGGAATGACCAAGAGTGAAGCCAGGAGTACCCTCGAGTCATTATGTTATCTTAGAGTTGTAGTTAGTTATTTCCTTCTGTTGCAATGTAATTGGGCCCTTTAGAATGGCTCTGATATTAGTGGTTGTAACTAGACATTTGGAAATTATTAATGAGAAAGATTTGTTTAGTATTATTCAGTGTGCAATGGTTTGATGTCTAGTATACGCTCTATACCTTTGCTTGCAACTGCATTCGCGCTCCGATATTCCGCGTCGGGGCGTGACAGCAGCCTACATGATATATATAGTTTTAGGATAAAGATTGGATAGCAAAAAATTTTGAATAGACAAAATGTCTTTTAGGATAAAGAAATGATATTTTTCATATTTCTAGGGTAATAAATAACTTTTCAAGAGTGAAGAGGTTGATGTGGCAGCACGACATGCCTCAATGGGGGAAAAAGGTGATTCTTTTGCACTTAATGAGAATGTCTATCACATTTTCGGATTGAAATTTAAAAGGAGAAAAGAAATTACTGCCTAAAAATCACCACAATCTTTTAGACATTGTGAGAATAAATATTGGAAGGCGCTGCATGAAAGCAGAATAATAAAAGTGACAGACCACACCATATGCACGAAAACCGTAAGTATGTCATCAGTTTCTATACCTGAATCCCTCGTCTCAAAGAAGAACATTTGGTTGGGTATCATGGTCTGGTTCATCATGTTGAATTGCTTAAATACTATATATTGTGTAGATATTGCACGCGCGATTAACTCAACAACGCTGTTAGTCCCAAAACAAAAAAAAAAAATCGACAACGCTGAATGCTGAACCAACTACATATTTAATCTATGATATATATAATCACAAATAAATAAAGTTTAATATATATGTAAGCGAAGATATAGTGTAGATGTATGTTTTTGTCAAGAAGCTAGGGTTTGGGAGAGTTGCTTTAATTAGTAGGCTGGTGAGGATAGAGACACGAAGGGTACCGTGTTCGGAGAAGCATTGTTGGGGTGGACATGAAGATCGAGCAGCATCGTTATAGGTTTGCGGCCGCCCCCGTGTTTGATTTATCATTAGGTGTAAGGTAAAAGCACCAATGCCGCCCGTGGTACCTTACAATCATTTAGAGATTCCACAATATCAGAAACGAAGGGACGCTTTCATGGTCGAGGCTTGCCAAGGACACCAATCACATGATGGATTAATGGTAAATATGAGTTGGTGGGTGGATCATTAATTTGATATACATATATATATATATATATATATATATCTCCAAGCGTCCCCTTTGTGTCAGATAAGGATCCCCATTTCACATCGGATTTCTGATGAAATACCTAGAGAGCTCTGGAGTACGTAGGCATTCAGCGTAACATGCAATCTTCATGCATATGATCAGTCACAGAGGCCATCTGTGTGCATGAAGAGCATCTCCCTCGCCAGAGGTCTCTCTCATATGATCCCTTCGATCGGCTCATATATATAGATGAACAGAGATTCCTTTTTTCTGTGCGCGAGGAGATCTCATGACGTTTAATACAAGGAGATGAACGGATACTTCTTTTGGTTGATGTGTACAGGAAGATGCGGAGAAAAACTCAAGTGGTACGGGTAGCTAGAGAGGGTTTCTTTTCGACGTGTGGAGGGTGGGATGTGGGTGGCTGATCAGTGGTTGGAGAGAGAGAGAGAGAGAGAGAGAGAGAGAGAGAGAGAGAGGAGAGAGAGAGAGAGAGGAGAGAGAGACCATCCAAGCTGCCTGAAAGCTATGTATAAAATCTGGTCGTCCACCCATTTACTACACTAACCTTATTTGAGAGAAACATCTCCATTAAATTAACTTCGATGTCTGACCCAAATAGGTGAGTCACCGAGGCTTTAGCATCCAGCGGAAGATGATCTTCTTGCCTGGCCATCAACCTTCAAACAGCTGGAGAATCCGATTTCTTTACATCCGTTGAAAACCTTTGCATTAGGTGGTGGACAAGGCCTAACCTTTTGACTTATTAGCTCACCGTAATCTTCATCCCAAGAGGTGCATGCAATGACAAAGAATAGCGCATTCTTAATTTCTTAACTATACCTTTTACTCTTCCGAAGTATACTGAACCATATGTTATTTGTCTATACAAGAGTAATACGGTTGTGCCCACAGACACCACACACCGTTCCTAAATGTTGAAATTGAGATCTAGCTATGAGATGAAGGTTTATTGACCTCGAGCTCATGCCATCTTAATCAGTGGTTGAGCCACTTTGAAGTCAGTGGGGTTCGGTGATCTCACTGGATTGAAATGTTTTCATTAGTAATGTAGAGTTTCACCATTAGTGACTTCACTGGATCAAAAAAAATATTTAAGAGTACATTCACTGAATGAAAATTCTAAGTTTACCACTGATCTTAATGGCGCTTTCTCTGTGGAACTAATGGAGGAGAGAAATACATAACACTGCTCTTTTTCACAACACAAAACCGTGGAACTCTCAGTGGACAGTCTCTCTCTCTCTCTCTCTCTCTCTCTCCACTTTCATGTGAAAGACAACATACAAACAAAACAGAAATTTCTAATGATTTAACCAAGATAAAGCATATTAGTGGAATTGCCAAACACGTAAGGGAGGGAGGGCTTCACGTAGGATCTCAATGTGAGAGAGAGGAGTGTAACACCGAGTGTTATGATCGTTTTAGCCCTTGATTTTGTCACGCCCCCAAATTCGGATATCATAATGCAGTGAAAATTTTAAAATAGTCAAAATGAAATCCATCAATATAAACCATAACCAAACACATCAAGCCACAACAGGGCGTACGTGACACTCAAATCGAATGACGATGAAAGGCTTAGCCTAACAAGCCAGAACAACACAACTGCACTGCAAAAAAAAAATGCACATAGTGACTACATTTGAGACCGAATATTTCGGTCACTATTCCGTCTCTGATTTGAGACCTCTCAGATTGAGACCGAATAGTGGCCGATCATTGTTCGGTCGCAAAATTTGAGACCTAAATATACCAAATACTTTTATTATAGTGACTGATGTAATCGGTCACTATTCAGTCTCAGATCAGAGACTGGATAGTGACCGAATATTTCAGTCTAAAAAACAGAGACCGAACTATGACCAATAAGAGTTCGGTCACTAATGCCATGTATTTGCCGCATTCTGGCATGAAATACTGTGACCGAATTTATTCGGTCACAAACTAAACACGGCTTAGTGACCGAATTCTATTCGGTCACAATTCAGTCGCTGAATCTCGAGGAATTTGGGATTGAATAGCGACTGAAGTTTTCGGTCGCTATTCTCGCCCTTTTTCTTCTTCCCCCTTCTCTTTTCTCCTCTCTCGCTTTGTCTCTTCTCTCTCACTCCGTCGAGACCTCCGTCTGGATCGCCCCACCGAGATGCCGTGTCGCCGTCATCGTCCGTGTCACTGTCGTTGGTCCGGTCTTCATCGTCGCTCCCTCACCGCCGGAGCTCCACGTTGTGTGTGTGCTTTCGCCGTATAGTCTCTTAGGTTAATATTCATTTTATTTTCCTTGGGCTGACTTATTCAAAAGATAATTTCCTTCATTTGGCATCTACTTCCCAGTTGTGATTGGGACCCCCGCCTTGTTATCTCCCAATTTATTAAATAAATTAAGTGCCTCGGCTTTTATTAAAAAAAAAAAGAACTTGCCAACAATTACCATATCGTGGCAAAGATCAATCTTTGATGCCAATAAGAAGCTTTCACATTCTCTGCAGCTATAAATACCACATAAAAAATGAAAATATCTAAAGAAAAATCTGAGGGAGTCCTGTCATAAGAAATAAAATTTTCGGAAGATAGGGGCCCCCTCCTTGCTGTTGGGGAATCTTCTTCCACTGTGCTTGACTGCATAGTATTTTTGTAAGAGTATCCTTCCTTCCATCTCCATTTGGTAGAGACCCCCACCTTCCACAGGCCCCCAACCATACATATCCCACTTGTAAGCTGCTGGTTCAGGGTTTACAAGCTATCGTTGCAACTTGGTGCAACATGAACCAATCGTGTGCAGCTCTATGTCTGCTTCCAGGGTGTGCAACTACACGCCACGTTCCAAGATGGTGCCACTTGAGCTTAAACCGATCGAAGCCCTGCTTCCATGTCTCTACGTCATGTATATATAGTTTCATGTAATGTGTGTAGGACCAGCACAACTTCCATTGGCTAGTGGGTTTTTTTGAGACATGTTATACAGTAATTTGTTAAATGCATTGATCTAAGAAAATGTGCAGAAGTTCTTATTAGTGTGGTCTGTAAGATATGATTTCTGAAGAACCCAGTAGGAGTCTGGATCAATATAGGGGAGGACCGTACTCTATAAATCACTAAAAAGGTGAGGTTGTTTAGGTGGGGTCGTCTGGTTTTATGAAAAAATACAAAGCGCAACGTGAAATTTTTTTAGAAAAAGAGTTTTTTTTGCAGAACTCCCACCCAAACCTCCTCACCCCATTGATGATTTATAGAGTCCAGTCCTCTCATGTACCAAGAGGATCCGAACACACTCAGAAGGGGGGTAGCCCATTGGCAGTGATCAAGGAGAAGACTCCACTCTTCATATTTGTGGGGATCTACACTTTCTCACTCTCTTCCCTCATGGGTGTCATGACATTCATATGCCTTTGGGTGATCTTTCCATTCATGGGAAGACATTGTCCAAAACCTTGTTTGTTCAGAAACGAATAGAATAGATGCTTCTCTCAACTTTGCAGTACACGCCATCTATAGAAAAAAGATCAAATTTGTGTCATCAAGTAGAGTAAAATCTAGGGACTTTTGTGAATAGAATTATAGAATACCATTCCTATGCTTGCATTTAATATACCAAAGTATGGTCAATATATATCACAACCCAAATAAGAAGTTTAGATACATATTTCTCAATCTAATAGGTAAGGCAGCTAGGTCAAGGAAAAAAAAAGAGGAAATGAGTTACAAATTAAAATACAGATAAAAAACTATAAGCAAATATAATCATTAAGCTTCTAAAAATATAAAAAACAACAACAAATATTTGCTCCCCAACCAGTAGGAATGTTCCAAGATATGAGAAGGATGTATCTGAAAAGAAGATATATAACAGAAATAAATTTGCAATCAAGAAAAGAAAATTGTCAAAAAATAGAAAAGAAAATTCTCTACAAACAGCATAGATAACATATACCATACGTCTAACACATAAAATTAAATGAAAGACAAATTCAGTAAACTGCCACCACTTCGATGTGGATGAAAAAAAAAGTAGGGGCCACAATTTCAACAACACGTATTTAATATATTTATATTGGTCTTAAGAAGATATTGAATTATCAATTTCTAAGGCGTCATATGTTCATGAGAATATAAGAAGAATCAATAGAAGAAACAAAAGAAAATAGAAACTAAGTTGATTTTTTGGACCTAAATTCAATTTACTGGCTAGGGTCTTGGAAAAAATTACTCAACCAAGCATGGAATTGATAAACTATTTGCTTCTAAGATGTGAGGCATAGGCAATTGACCAATTTGTGCTTGACTAAATAATGTTTATCTGGCCAGTTTAATAAATAGTATAATTCTCTGTAAATTTTACAGTAGAGCGGAACTATTAATGGCTTCTTACATATATGAGATAGGTTAGAGTATGATTAGATAGAAAATTTTAAGTTTTTTTTTCCACTTTAATAGAGAAGTTCTTATTTGATTCGGATAGTTACACCCCTAGAAATAACAAACTAAGTAAACAAAAGTTTTATCTCCTATAAAGTGGGTTTTTGTTGGAGGACACAACCACCAATATGAGTGAATTAATGGCATGTAGGAAGAGGACATAACCCCCACTCTACTGGTTCAAGGTCATTGTGAATTTTTAATGTGCAGGAAGTCACAATCCTCTACCCTCCCCAACTCCTTGGAGCCATGGGATAGGCGTTTAGAAGTGTGTTACACACCACTTATTAGCCATGGGATAGGCATTTGTAAAGAAGTCAAATAGAAACACCAATGAGATATACATTCCAATTTAGGAAAAAAATTAGTACAAACTCTTCCTTCTAGACATTAGTTTACTTTACATTTAATTGTTTACTTTCAGTTTAATGATTAGTATTGCACTTCTTATTTTTAATGTAATTGTTTAGTATTGCACTTGTTCACATGTATGATTTTGTTTTCATTTTCCTTTTATATTTATGTGACATTTAAATTTGATCTATGCATGCATAGCAATTTAACACTACACACACCTCACGAGAGCGTGTTAAGCCCGTGTCAATAAATCTTCCCATTCAAGACTTTGGATTGATGTGCACGTTCTCATTTTGAATGATGAGAACATGTATATCTAACTCAAAGTTTGAATTGTTCCGTTTTGGACAGTCTGTGAATATTGATCGCAGTTAGGTAGACATTTACTATGTGTTTGTACTATTTGTAAAAAATTTCGGATGCGTCTACTCACTCCTCTCTGATATACCTTTATGATTTAGAATATTTTTTAACCACTTATTAGTAAATGTTTAAGAAAATATCTTAATCAATAAATATTTATAGTATATCGGAGAGGTGTGGGGAGATGCTGCCGAATTTTCAACAAATTGTACAAACATATAGTAAATGGCCATCTGAGTGCGATCAAATATTCACATATGGGTAAAAAGTGATAATCTAAATAATATGTCCTTTCTATTCATTTCGGTTGCGTCGAATGATGTGTGAAAATGGTCAGATTTAGTTTTTTCAGAGTTTGAATTTTAAAGTTATTTGTCTGTTAATATTAGTTGGGCGCAGAAAAAAAATGGCTTCAGACCGTTCATAGATGTATTGTAGAATAGTTGATCATGTGGTGTCTGTGGAGTTTAGGGCAAGAGTTGAGACTTTCATTTAGTTTGCATTGGGGAATCCAAATGCAGCAGTAGACAGCGAAGGTTGCATCCAATGTCCTTGTATGATTTGTTAAAATTTGAAGTGGAATTCACCATGGGAGGTTCAACGCCATTTATACGGAAAAGGGTTTGTTGAAGGTTATATGAATTGGACATGTCATGGTGAGGAGCTCTGGTTGTACGAGCCTAGCAATGTGGAAGGCACAAGTACGTATGTGGATATGGTTGTAGATGTTGCTGGTCCCACATTCAATGTATATGAGGATCCTGTATATGTTGAAGATGTGCCAAACATGGGAGCCGAAAGATTCTATCAGTTACTAAGGATTCTGATGAGCCATTGTGGGATGGTTATCAAAAACACACTCGGTTATCAGTGGTGTCACAGTTGTTGAACTTAAAATCTGAATTTCATGTAAGTGAGAGTGTTTTGATCATCTCCTCCTCATCATCAAGAGCATATTACCTCGAGATGAGAAGCTGCCTCCAATTTTTTATCGTGCCAAGAAGATGGTCAATGATTTAAGACTTGGATATGTGAAAATAGATGCATGTCCTAATCATTGTATGTTGTATCACAAAGAGGATGAAAATAAGGTATCATGTTCTATTTTCCATCATGATAGGTTTAAACCTAAAAGAGCGGCCAATTCTAGGGGAAAGGATATACATTATACGTCATTGCGATATTTTTCCCTTACACCCAGACTGCAGCGGATTTACATGTGTTCAAATGTCACGTCACGAGAATTACGCAGCGGATATTATTAATTAATTAAAGTCGATATTTCGAGACGTGAACAGTCGGCAAAAGCCTCTAGCTAGCTCGCACTAAATGTGTATCAACACAACATCATAATAGGGCCCAAATGTTGAACTCAATAAAATGTATTCAAATCTCAACTTATTGTATTCAAATGGAACCATTACAGGACTAAGACTCAATAAAAGCAAAAGTACATAATACCTCACTTCCTACTACATGTTCTAACACTCAAAATAAACTAACTATAGATAGACTCATAATTGGAACGCTCTTCACTCGGACGCATTCCTATCCTCGACTGGTTCCTCTTCTTGATCTTCATAGTCACCTAGATTGGGTAAAAGTAGGGGATGAGCAAACTAGCCAGTAGGATTTATATCTCAATGTGCGGGCAATGATATAAGTGATTAGCAATTTAGAACTAGGTAAGCACGATGAATGATATGCAAGTACGAATAAAACTCGTTTAAAACCTGATACATGAAACAAGCTAGAGAGAGTGATTATGATAGAACAAGATTTGTGAACAAGATGACAAGATAGAACTAGCAATAGATCACTTTGTACAAGCACACAGGATTCACTTGATGTCAAGAACGCAAGATATCACTAATTGCATTAAATGCAAGATGGCCATATCACGCAAGCAAGCAAGCAAGCAAGAAGAATGTACGAGCACGATCAAGTAAACTAATCAGGCACGTAGACACTAAGTACACCGAGAAAAGATCCATCAAGAATGTACACCACGACACGTGTATGTGGTATCGTATCTATCATTCAACAAGCAAGCAAGACTCCCAGCGCAGATGCAACTCCAGTAATCATTATACCCATGGTTAACAATATCTATGACTCGCCGTCATTGGGCTAGATTGGAGCCCTTGGACACACGCCGTGCCCTGTCAGCATCTCATGTAAAATTTTAAATGTAGATACCCACAGTCATAATAATGGCAATGAGAATTTCAATAAGTAAGCATGTGTAATGTCATGTTCATGATAATGATGGGAACACGTAATAAGTAATTGAACATGATTTCATGAGAACAATGGTCAAGAGATAAATTGGGCAGCATAATGGTACGATTTGTACTTTGGTTAAATCTTTACATTAATGGCTTTAGTCTAGATAGTAAACCACACACGAGAACAAGAAGAGAAAGGAAGTGCACGCTATCTCTAGGGAACTTCAATGGTACAACCAACTCGTCGGCCATGTGGGAATCCATGGTCAGAGGAGATTTACGGAGGCCTTGGTGAAAAGGTCACTAGCCTACCGTTTCGGAATGACCGGTAGAGAGTTTCCAATTCCAAAGAAAAGGGCTGCCTAGATGTGCAAGTGTGTAGTGATGTACGCGTGTCTCAATTCTCAAACCATCGGTCTCAAACTCGCGGGAAGCACTTAACATGATGGCACGAATTGAACAATGCATTTAACTACACATGGGTTTGCAAGATTTTAAGAACAATAATTATCATTTTAAACATGGTAGAATAATGGAGAGATTAAATCATGAGTTTGCATGAATGGATCATAACATTTAAGGAGCAATTGGAATAGCATTCATGTAATTAAAGCTTTTAAATGGGTTAATCACTTTTAAGCCTTTAAAATAACCACCATGCAATGATCAGACCCAAACATGTGAAATCACACACTAAATATAACCTTAACCAGACCTCGGGTATAGTGGTTAGGTTTGCAAGAAAGTAAGTGGGGTTAAATGACAAATCCTGAGATCGCAATAGGAGCATACAAAGATAGCGACAGGGCTGTCAGGCCCGGGGTCAGGTCGCGACAGGTGCATATTAGGAAAACGACAAGGGCTGTCAGGCCCGGGTCAAGTCGCAACAGACCTCAGTAAGGGTCGCGAAGGGTCGGGGCCAGAACGCGACAGGGTTATGTGAAGAACGCGACATAGCGGTCAGATCAGGCAGCAGGGTCGCGACGGAGCGCTTCGTCGCTTTCAGAACGCGACGGTCGGTGCTGTCGCGACAAGACCTCAGAACGCGCCTATCGGGCCGTCGCCTTCACAGGGTCTGCTCCTGGCGTCGACAGGAAAGGACATGTTCTTGGATTGCGGTCCAGAACTGCTTATATTGACACAAGGTGCTTCTAAAATAGAGAACAATTTGTACAGGGTATGAAAAATAATGAAACCAATTTTAAACTAATCTAGACATGCAAGGGTACTTCCAGTAAATCGGAATTAGAAGATAATGAGGGTTTTTGACAGGCTTTTTTTTTTTTTAATAAACATGCAGCAAGTTCAGCACGGTCGAGTGCACTCCACCCCAGCAGGGTGAAATGTGCTCACTCCCCCAGGCGAGACCTGCCACAGAACTTTTTATTAATAATGCAAAACCATACAGGAACTACGGGGCATACCCTGAGAGTTACAATAGTGCTAAGAAACTCTAAGATTCCCCAGACCCAGTCGATCCCCAAAGAGAGCAGGAAAACAAGACCGAGGAAGCTGGGTGGAAGAAGAAAAAACCCCATCACATCGAGTGTTACAAGCATAAGTGGCCAAAGCATCCGCCTGATTTGCTTCCCTATAAACATGAGAGACTTGGGCTCTATTACACTGCACAAAATCAAAGGTAAATTTCCACCACCGATAGCATGTCCAAGATGGAGCGATCCCAGTGCGTAGCGAATTCACCAAAATCATGGAGTCCGAACAAATTTGATCAACAAGAAACCCTTTCTCCACAGCCAACTTCACACCATCATACATCGCTCTGACCTCTGCAAGAATGCTATAACCATACCCATAAAAATGAGAGAAAGCAAGAACAACAGATCCAGAGGCATTCCTAACAACACCACCACCACCACAGGGACCCGAATTTCCTTTAGAAGCACCATCACATTGAGAAGAAAGCCTTAAAAGGCGGGATCCATCTAACCAGTTTGCAAGACTTGACATGAGGCTGAACAACAAAACCCAACTCATAGATTGCTGCATATTGTTGCGGAGTAGCGGCATCTTTGAAGACCATACGATGTGTAGCAGTATTGACCAGACCATGAATGCTTTGAATTATAGATTTAACAGAAAAACTAACTTGTTCAAATTTTATTTTGCATCTAATCTTCCATATCTCCCAAAGAATAAGAATGGAGCAATATATAGAAATGAAACCATGGGGATAGTAGCGCTTTCCTTTCAAAATGTCCCACAGGCGCACAGAAATATTTGTGTGAATTCCAATACCAGGTTGAAGGAGAGGAGCAACCCAAGACCACAAAGCCTTAGCCAGATCACTATGCACAAAGAGATGATTCAAATCCTCAACCTGAGGGCAAGTACAACAGCAACACCTTGAAGGTAGGGGAATACCACAATTCGTAATACGACTATCAACAGGGACTGCCCTTTGAAGAAGTAACCAAGCAAAGAGAGAAGCACGCCTGCTAAACCGATGATGCCAAATGGAGGAGTGGCGACCTTTGAACACCATGATACCGGATCAGATCATAGGCACTCTTGATAGAAAATTTACCAGAATAGATAGCAGTCCAAACAGGAAAGTCATCATAGTTGGAAAGGGACAGCTCCTGAGCACCCTCAGGTAATAGGTAACGCAGTGGGTTGAGAATTAAGGAAAACCTCCTGAACATTAGGCGACTCCTAAAGAGGGGATATACCTGATAGCTCCCTAATAGGCTTATCACCAATCCAAACATCATGCAAAAAATTAATGTTACCACCATTGCCCAGCACCCATCTAGTATATTGCTTAACAATATCAAAAGCACCATAAAACCTTTTAGAGATACCATGTGGATAGGAAATCAGATTACCATTGAACAAATACCGGCCTTTAGCATAGATAGCCCACAGAGAAGAACCATGCAGAACATTCCAAACAAGTTTGATAGCCATAGCCATCTGCACATGCCAAAGACTTCTAACACCAAGCCCACCTTCTAAAACAGGTTTTTGAATAATCTCCCAGACACCAGTGTCTACGCTTATCACAACTAGGACCACCCCAAAAAAATGCACCACAGAGACGTTCAATGTAAAGAACAACAAACTTAGGCATAGCAGACGCAGTAAGAAGGTAAACTGGCATAGAGGACAAAATGGAATTAACCAAAGTTAATCTCCCAGCCTAGACAGGAACCTTGATTTCCAGGACCCAATGCGAACATTAACTTTGTCCATTAACAGTCTGTAATCTGTAATAGCTGTTCTACCTTGCTTGATAGGCACACCAAGATAAGTCATGACATCCCTCTGGCGATGAAAACAGTCAGTCTAGTGATGTTAGAAGCCAGCTGAGCAGGGGCGTTTTAGCAGTAGGAAGGAGCTTTTACATGATTAATCCTTTGACCAGAGGACTTCTCATAGATTTTCACAAAATTCATGGTTTTCCTGATATTATTAACCTGGCCATTAAGGAAAAGAAGGGCATCATCTGCATACAAAGATGGGACATAATCCTGCAACCTCTAGGACCCGAATAAGGACTGATGATTAGTGTCCAAGAGCATACGCAACCCTCTACTCAAAGTCTCCTCCATAATTATGAAAAGAGCAGGCGCAATAGGGTCTCCCTGACGGAGGCCCCTAGAAGATTTAAAATACCCAGCAAGAGCACCATTAAATAAGACAGAGAACCAACAATTAGATATGAGCATGGCAATGAGAGATGTGAATCTGGTAGAGAAACCAAACTTGTTTAAGACTGCCAGGAGAAAGTCCCATTCAACTCTATCGTAGGCTTTCATCATATCAAGCTTGAAGATAACATTGTGTCCACGAACTTTCCTACCCAAATCAGCGGCCAACTGCCTAGCCAAGAAAACATTATCCATGATATTTCTACCTTGGACAAAGGCGCCCTGCTCCATGGAAATAATAGTAGGCAATATTGGAGCAAGTCTTTTGCTAAGAATAACAGACACAATCTTGTAACAAAAATTACAAAGACTGATGGGACGGTAATCACCAAAGTAGAAGGAGTGTCCACCTTAGGAATCAGCACAATAATAGAAGAGGAGACACCTCTAGGCAGCGAGTAACCAGCAAAGAACCCAACAACGGCCTCAGTCACATCCCTACCAACAATGTCCCAAGAAGAAGTGAAAAAGTTCCCAGTAAAGCCATCAGGTCCCGGAGCACTATTTCCTTTCATACCCCAAACATCAAGCTTAACCTCTTCATCAGTAGGAATAGCAGTAAGCATGATATTTTCTTGGTGGGTAATAAGATTTGGAATAGCTTGAAGCAGATGACTATCAATATCATGGTGTTCAGAAGACAAAAGGGAAATAAAATAACGTTCAGCCTCAGATTTAAGAATCTCCTGGTCCTCACACCAATTACCATCAACACGAAGTCTATGACTATAGTTTCTGCAACGGCGACTCTAACGGCTGCATGATAGAAGGCCGTGTTTCTATCACCCTCTTCTAGCCACTGAATTCTAGATTTTTGGCACCAAAACATCTCCTGGCAATGCAAGACCTGTCTAAGCTTAGCATTAGCTTCATTCAACAAACAAAGATTAGTAGGTGTGGGATCATCATCAAAAAGTTGCTGACAGGCAGCAATATGAACCTCAGCATTTTAAGATTAGTATCAATATGACCAAAAACATTTTATTCCAGGTCTCAAAGCAATTTTGACAGTCTTAAGCTTCTCTTGTAATTTAAGGAAAGGATTAGCATACCACCGATCTTCAGAATACCAAGCACACTTTTTACACAGTCCAGAAAGTATCATTCGTGGTCCACATGTTCTGAAAAATAAATCTGGAAGGCTGTTGGTGCACCTGATTTAACTGAACAAAAAGGGGAGCATGATCAGACGGTCCTCGAGATAAATGCTGCACCGAGCATCCAGGAAATTTCATAGCACACTGTTATCAATAAAAATTCTGTCAAGTCTAGCTCTGATAGACTGAGGCCCAGTTCTATTATTTGTCCATGTAAAAGGTGAGCCCTTAAATCCAGCATCAACGAGACCAACAGCAGAGATGAAAGCATTAAACTCCAACATAGATGTAGTATTGAGCAATAGACCACCCTTCTTTTCAGAACTCTGGACAACAGAATAAAATCACCTCCAACCAACCATGGGACATCAATAGTATCAACCAGAGCTAGAACATCATCAAAAAGAGCTCTTCTTTCGCAAAGAAGACAACTAGCATAGACTGCAGTGATGAACATTAACGGGGTCCCATTTTATGGAGCAAACCAGTAACATGTTGAGAGGTGTAAGATGTTATCTTGAAAGAGAAGGTTGGGTATAAAAAATCCAGATCTTAGAGTCAATTAGGATATCATTAACACAGAAGTCCATACGTAAATATTTGCAAATGCGAGTGGCCTTATGGAGTTCCAATTTCGGTTCAAAGATAGCTAAAAACTGAATATTGTTCCTCTTAATCAAGTACTTGAGAGCCCGCTTGGAGGCCTTATTAGCGAGGCCCCTAATATTCAAGAAAAGGATGTTATTAATCATGATGAAACATACCCACAGTGACCATCGGCAGCTCTGGCCTTGGATCTCGTATGCATGCCACCTTTAGATGAAGTCTCACGATGTTTAGGAAGGCTGAGAGGAGGCATTAGAAGGTTTTCAGTAGTTACCTTTAAAGGGTCCTTAGGAATTTCCTATAATGACATCTTAGCAGCTGGACTGCTACCCAAATCCACGTACAGATCCACACCTGCTAAAGGTTGAGGCTCCCCTTCTCCCTTCTCTCCGGCGAGCAGAACGCCATGCAAAGCCACCGGCGGTGGCGCCGCAATGATACCTGCCACTACGTCACCATGCATACATGACTGCTCACTGTCATTATGATGTTGGTCTTTCTGATTGCTCTGATCAATAGGGATAACGCGCCTGTTCGTGGGAGCATGCACAATATCTGTGGAACAAGGAATAACCGGAACTGGAGAAGGCTCCTGAGAAGGGCCAGTATGAATATCACTACTAACAGGGATCTGCTCACTCTTATCACCATTAAGAACTACATTATCATCAATAGGATGAAAGACATCCTCTCTCAGGTGCTCAAAGGCATTGCTAACCAGGACGTCAGCACTAAGTTGCACAGCCTTTTTTTTAGACCCACGAACAGGCCTCCACAGTTGGTCCTTTTGAACCATCGCAGCTGCACCAGCATCTTTAGGAGCCTGGGTTTGCAAAATTTGTTTATTCTTCTTATGACAGGTGTCTTCTCCATGACCAATACGACAACAAAACTTACATAAGGGAGGAACCCTATGATAATTAACTTTTTGCCAGAATCCCTGGTCGCCATACCCAATCCATATTTTCTCCTGCAACGGAGCAGCAATATCCACTTCTAAACACACCAAAGCCTCAGCAGTTTGAGTCCAAGCACGCGTCGCTTCATGGATACGAAGGACCTGTCCCAGATTGTTGGCAATGGATCGAAGATAATCTTCATTATATAGGCTAACAGGAAGGCCAGGAAATCCCACCCATATTGGCATCATGGAGGGATCCTTATCAAAATCGAAGGAAGCAGACCACATGAAGAAACAGAATAAGTAACCTTTGATATATAAGCTCTTACGTAAGAGGACCAATAGGAAATCTTCTTCTGCATCAAATCGAAGTAAGAGATGGCGATGATTCAAAATGCTGGCTATGAAGTCAGACTTGAGCCCAAGTCTAGCAGAAAGACATTTCTTGATCTCTGGTATGGATGGACGTCCATAAGAACATTTAACTATAATAGCTCTGTGAAGGACTTCTTCAGACTTCTGCACTTCATCCTGAGTGAAAAAAACTGCAGGTTCTCCCGCATCAGTGAACGCCGGCGCCTTAACAGGTAAGCAGACCTTAGACGGACGGAGGGACTCTGATAAAGCTTGCGCAAAGGACATCTTCCTCACAGTCGGAACAGGAACGCCATGGTCTGCTCAACCGCCATGATCAACAGCAGAGGGCCGGCCGCCCACCGCCAGGGGGGCGGCGGAGGAAAATAGAGCGCCCACTTTGCAAACGATTCCCAGAGCTTCTCTCTCTAGAAAGCTAGAGAGAGAAAAACATAATCTAATATAATCCAATCAAGTCAAGTCAACATATAAGACAAATGTAACCTGAAGACGTAGTTTCATGCAGCAACCCTCTTACCATGCTTATAACTCTCTAAATAATGAGATTTAGACAAAACGTTCAACACAAAACCTGACGAGGACAACTAGTAGAATAACTTTCATGTCATGAGTTTACTCTAATTCGGTCTTGAATCACGTGCAACATATAAAGAATGGGAAAAGCCCTAACAGTGCACGACTTTGGCAAAACGCTTATAATTCAAAATCTACTAAATGAAATTCGATGAAACCAGTGGTAAATGAAAGTTAAATTGATGCTCTACACATTGGTATAGGATATGTTAAGGTTTGGCCCGAGAAAACCTACCTTTTGGGTTGATGAAGTCTCGTTCTTCAGAAATCCCGAGTTCGGACCACTGCTTGTAGAACGCCTAATACTCTGGGCATACTGCATGGAATTTGGGCATTTCACTTGGGTTAGGAAGTAGACTCGACCCTCTTTCCAGAGGTATAAGCCTTGCAAGGTTTGGTTTAGGTTTGGCCTACCTTAGCTCGACTCCAAGAAGGTGGTTTGTGCAGGTCGCAGCCGACGAACGGGGGAAAAAGATGAGCTTCTTGTGGTCGATCCACAACTCCCCAGCCACCAAGAGCTCCTCCACATGACCCCAGCAAGTTCTAAACTCGTCCCTAGGGTTTGGGTGAAGAGTATTTAAGCATCCATGGTGTTTAGGAGTCCTATTGTAACTAGGAAAGAAGGGTTGCGGATTGGCATGTTGGTTTCCTATTTTTGATGATTTCTTCCTCCCTTTGAGTGTGTGAGGCTTTAGGAAACCTTCTACCATAGTCAAACACGAATTTGGGTTGCAAAGAATACATGATTGCATCCCAATTCAACTCTAATTGCCTCTTTTTAATTTCAGCTTATTTATGGTACGAATTTCTATGCATTTTCTTGCTTCATTTGATTTTTGGGCCATATGTGATCCATTGACCCAATATTATATTGGGTCATTAATATATAATGTTAGAAGCCTTTCTAACATTTTTTTAATTTATGATTGCGTCGTATTTCCGTGTTAACGTGTTTTCCGACTTGTTTCATAATTTGGATAATCGGTCACCATGTGATGTACACTTGGTTCAATCGGATTTTTCGTCGTACGAATTTCTTTGTGGAACACTTAGGAATAATGTGTGGGGTTAATTTATAATTTTTACGGATTTTTCCGATGTGTTTTAGCACATACGATAATGATACGTATGTTTTAAATACTTAGATATTATGGAAGTTATTTATTTCCATTTATTTGAATTTTTATAATTAAAATTTCCGGGGTGCTACACCTTCCCCACTTAAGAGAATTTGGCCCCAAATTCATGTAAAGAAAGTATTGTACAAGTGAGTGTACTTACTTGTGAATAACTCTGGGTATCTTTTGTGCATTGCTTCCTCGGTTTCCCACGTGTCGTCTTCATCATGCGTTGATTCCATCTAACCCTTACTAGTGGGATGACCATGTTCCTTAGTGGCGCAGTTCTCGGTCCACGATCTTAACTGGCTTCTCTTGATAGGTCCCGTCTTTATTGAATTCCAAGAGTTCATATTCTATGACATGCCACAGATCTCGTACATACTTTTTCAACATGGATATGTGGAACACATTGTGTATTCCATCCATTTGTGGTGGTAAAGCGAGACGATATGCCACCTCGCCGACTCTTTCAAGGATTTCGAAAGGCCCGACAAACCTTGGTGACAACTTACCTTTAATGCCAAATCGTCTGATCCCACGGCCTGGAGATACTTTCAAGAATACGTGTTCACCAACCTGAAACTCCAGGTCTCTTCTTCTATTATCTGCATATGCCTTTTGTCTTGCTGCGCCACTGCCATTCTCTCTTTAATAAGCTTTACCTTCTCTGTGGTTTCCCTTATCATTTCGGGTCCTAGCATTTGTTTTTCGCCAACTTCATACCAGCATATTGGAGATCGGCAACTCCTGCCGTAGAGTGCTTCAAATGGTGCCATTTGAATGCTAGCTTGATAGCTATTATTGTAGGCGAACTCCACGAGGGATAAGTGTTCGTGCCAGCTACCTCCAAAATCGAGGACACATGCTCTAAGCATGTCTTCAATCACCTGGTTGGTTCTCTCCGTCTGACCATCTGTCTGTGGATGGAAAGCCGTGCTAAAGTTTAGTTTAGATCCCAAGGAGTAGTGCAGTCCTTTCCAAAAGTGGGATGTGAACCTAGGGTCTCTATTAGACACGATAGACACCGGTACTCCATGTAATCTGACTATTTCCTTTACATACAATGCGGCCAGAACATCTACTGACCACTTATTCTTCACTGGCAAGAAGTGAGCCGACTTAGTTAAGCGGTCGACAACAACCCAGATACCATCGAATCCACCTCTAGATTTGGGTAGACCGAAAATAAAGTCCATCCCTATACCTTCCCATTTCCATGCCGGGATTTCTAGGGGTTTGAGTTTACCTGCGGATCGCAAGTGCTCCGCCTTGACCTTTTGACATGTTAAGCATCGGGCGACATATTCCGCCACCTCTCTTTCATATTAGGCCACCAAAAGCTTCTTTTCAAATCTTGATACATTTTGGTAGTTCCAGATGGATGGTATACCTGGTCTTGTGAGCCTCATCCATAATCATTTTCTTTGTCTCCGCATGGTCGGGTACATAGACTTGATCCCGGAACAATAGTCTTCCATCTTCAGTTAATGAGAAATCCGGCCTCTGGTCTAGATTAGCCTTAATCTCCACAAGTATAGGGTCATTATCTTGGAGTGTTGTGATGTCCTCCAATAGTGTAGGTTGTGCTCTAACACTAGCAACAAAGCATCCTTCTCTATGATGTCAGCATCAATATTCAACTTGGCGAAGTCTTCTAATAACTTCCATTCGTCCACCATTAAACTTGACAATGTGATCATTGGCTTTCTACTTAGAGCATCTGCCATAGCATTTGATTTTCCGGGATGATATTGGATCGTGAAGTCGAAGTATTTGAGATACTCCAACCACCTCCTCTGTCTCATATTCAAGTCCTGCTGAGAAAACAGATACTTCAAGCTTTTATGGTCAGAAAACACAATAAATTTCTCACCATATAGATAATGCCGCCATATCTTCAAGGCAAGACTACAGCAGCAAGCTCCAGATCATGTACAGGATAATTGTCCTCGTGCTTCTTCAATTGTCTGGACGCGTAGCATATAACTTTCCACTTTGCATCAGCACACAGCCAAGGCCGATCCCGGATGCATCGGTGTATACTTCAAAACTACCCCCAGCAACTGGCAGTGTCAGTACAGGTGCCGAGGTAAGGTGCCCTTTAAATGCCTTGAAACTTTCTTCACATTCATCGGTCCATGCAAATGGATTCTCCTTCCTGGTAAGCCTGGTCAATGGTACAGCTATCTTTGAGAAATCTTTAATGAACGACGATAATAACCGGCTAAACCCAGAAAGCTCCTAATCTCTGACACAGTTGTCGGCCTTTCCCAGTTCTTTACCGCCTCCACCTTAGATGGATCCACAGCGATTCCCTCCTTGGATATGATGTGACCAAGGAAAGACACTTCCTCCATCCAGAACTCACACTTACTAAGTTTAGCATAGAGTTGATTATCTCTAAGCACTTGCAGAGCAACCTTCAAGTGTTCCTCATGGTCTTCTTTGTATTTGGAGTAAATAAGGATGTCTTCAATGAACACCACTATAAACTGGTCCAAGTATGGCCTATAAATATTGTTCATAAGTTGCATGAAAGCCGCTGGAGCATTTGTTAAACCAAACGGCATGACCACGAACTCATAGTGACCATATCTACTCCGGAATGCAGATTGTGAATATCCTCCTCCTTTATTCTTAGTTGATGGTAGCCTGATCTTAGATCTATCTTGGAGAAATATTGTGCACCGGAGATCTGGTCAAACAGCTCGTCGATGCGGGGCAGTGGATACTTATTCTTTATTGTCAACTGGTTTAACTGACGGTAATCAATGCATAGCCTCATTGTCCCGTCCTTCTTTCTGACAATAGCACTGGCGCTCCCCACGGGGATGTGCTAGGCCTGATAAAACCATGATCTAGCAATTCTTGGATCTGTCTTTTCAACTCCTGCAATTCAACAGGGGACATGCGATACGGAGCTTTTGAAACAGGGGCTGCCCCAGGGAGTAATTCGATGGTGAAGTTTACCTCCCGCTCAGGTGGTATACCAGGTAATTCCTCTAGAAATACATCAGGATAGTCCCTGGCTATTGGAATGTCTTCTAGGGTTGGTTTCTTTTTTTCAGTTGCCAAGACGGAAACTAGGAAAGCATCACAACCCTGGTTGATCAGCTTAGAAGCCTTTAGGGAGGATATCAAGATAGGGTGTTTGTGATATCGGTGCCAGTAGTGATAGAGTTGGAAGGTTTGGTCTTTTAAAAGTGACCCTCCTATGGCGATAGTTCACATCGGCATCATATTCAATTAGCCAATCGACACCTAAAATGGCATCATAACCCTTCATGTCTAAACAGATAAGGTCGGCAGGGAGATTGTGTCCTCCAATTATAGTTTCACATTTTGGCAAGTAGTGAGTGATTTCA
Source organism: Colocasia esculenta (assembly GCA_014218235.1). Classification (NCBI taxonomy): domain Eukaryota; kingdom Viridiplantae; phylum Streptophyta; class Magnoliopsida; order Alismatales; family Araceae; genus Colocasia; species Colocasia esculenta. Next base: position 5,272 of record JACBKR010002681.1, on the reverse strand, counting down.
GATTCTGAGCCTAGTGGAGAGGCTACAGTGATCTTGGATTTCAAAGGTACATGTTTGACAGGTAGAGTTGCAGCAAATGTGGTGGAAATAAAAGAATATGCAGCTCCAGTATCAATAAGCACAAAAGCAGGTTGAGAGTGTATGGAAATGGTACCTTCCACCATACCCCCTTCCTCGGGTAGGTCAGCTTCTATGACAGCATTAAGACGTCCCTGACGTCGTGGTACATTCGGGCTTTCCCTGTTAGTCCTTCATCATTGGACAGTCTGGAATATGGTGGTCACGACCACCACATCTCAAGCATGCCCCGAGCTTCTTCCAGCATTCTTCAGCTCGGTGTCCTGGTTTATCACAGAATTACAGTTTTTAGCCAACTGCCTACCTTCCATTTTACTCTTTTGTCTCCCGCAGCATCTCTTCCGCATTCGGCCTCTTATTGTTGTTGTTGACGTTGTTGTTACGAAAGGTTGGAGCAATATTAGGTGCTCCCTTCTTGACGAAGACCGGCTTGGAGTTGTCCTTGCCCCTCATGCCCTCAACTTTGGCCATGGTGTCTTCTACCAGCTGAGCTCTTTGGACCATCTCAGTGTAAGTTTGAATGTTGTATGGTCCGAGCCTTTCAATGAACATGGGCCTGAGCCCATCCATGAAACGGTTAGCCTTCAGTCTTTCAGTTCCCAGCAGATGTGGGGCATACACAGCAAGACGCGCGAACTGAGCCTCATACTCAGCCACGGACATCCCTTTCTGTTTTAGTGCGGCAAACTCTGCTGCCTTCTTCTCCTTGACTCTCTCAGAGAAATACTTTCCCCGGAATATCTCCAGGAATCCGGCCCACTCCAGTTCAGCTACATTCGGCAAGTGGCCGAGGTGGCCTTCCACCATGCTCGAGCATCTTTAGTAAATTGGAAAGTGGCCAGTACCACTTTCTCTCTATTAGTGCATTGCATCACCTGGAAAATCCTTTCTATCTCCTCTTGCCAATTCGCTACCTCGTTCGGATCAGGGGATCTAGAGAAACGAGGAGGGTTTAAACTCCTAAAATTCAGTGCAGATCACCGGCTCCATTCCTTGCAGCTCCAGCCTGATTTCCAGCCTGAACTACATTTTGTAGTGCCTGGGTCAATCCAGCCACAGTTTCTTGCATAACTTGCCACTGATTACGAGCCATTGCAGTTGAGTGTAAGAGTTATGAGGGTTCCTGAGAAAAGGATAGAAACCAATTAATGTCTCTTGATACATTATAAGAGTCAATAGGTAGGAGTGTTTAATTCTTTCTAACATATTCCCAGTCTCTACCCATTCTCACCAGGTACTATATTTAATTTCCATGACCTAGGTTCCATAGGTATCTCCTATTCCTGAGACATATATCCTATTTGGTATTCCTAGGCTCTGATACCACTAAACTGTCACGTCTCGAGAATTACGCAGCGGATATTATTAATTAATTAAGTCGATATTTCGAGACTTGAACAGTCGGCAAATAAGCCTCTAGCTAGCTCGCACTAAATGTGTATCAACACAACATCATAATAGGGCCCAAATGTTGAACTCAATATAAATTGTATTCAAATCTCAACTTATTGTATTCAAATGGAACCATTACAGGACTAAGACTTAATAAAAGCAAAGTACATAATACCTCACTTCCTACTACATTGTTCTAACACTCAAATAAACTAACTATAGATAGACTCATATTGGAACGCTCTTACTCGGACGCATTCTATCCTCGACTGGTTCCTCTTCTTGATCTTCATAGTCACCTAGATTGGGTAAAAGTAGGGGATGAACAAACTAGCCCAGTAGGATTTATATCTCAATGTGCGGGCAATGATATAAGTGATTAGCAATTTAGAACTAGGTAAGCACGATGAATGATATGCAAGTACGAATAAAACTTGTTTAAAACCTGATACATGAAACAAGCTAGAGAGAGTGATTATGATAGAACAAGATTTGTGAACAAGATGACAAGATAGACTAGCAATAGATCACTTTGTACAGGCACGCAAGATTTCACTTGATGTCAAGAACGCAAGATATCACTAATTGCATTAAATGCAGGATGGCCATATCACGCAAGCAAGCAAGAATGTACGAGCACGATCAAGTAACACTAATCAGGCACGTAGACACTAATGTACACCGAGAAAAGATCCATCAAGAATGTACACCAGGACACGTGTATGTGGTATCGTATCTATCATTCAACAAGCAAGCAAGACTCCCAGCGCAGATGCAACTCCAGTAATCATTATACCCCATGGTTAACAGTATATCTATGACTCGCCGTCATTGGGGCTAGATTGGAGCCCTTGGACACACGCTGTGCCCTGTCAGCATCTCATGTAAAATTTTAAATGTAGATACCCACAGTCATTAATAATGGCCAATGAGAATTTCAATAAGTAAGCGTGTGTAATGTCATGTTCATGATGATGATGTGAACAAGTAATAAGTAATTGAACATGATTGCATGAGAACAATGGTCAAGAGATAAATTGGGCAGCATAACGGTACGATTTGTACTTTGGTTAAATCTTTACATTAATGGCTTTAGTCTAGATAGTAAATTACACTCACGAGAACAAGAAGAGAAAGGAAGTGCACGCTATCTCCAGGGAACTTCAATGGTACAACCAATTCGTCGGCCATGTGGGAATCCATGGTCAGAGGAGATTTACGGAGGCCTTGGTGAAAAGGTCGCTAGTCTACCGTTTCGGAATGACCGGTAGAGAGTTTCCAATTTCCCAAGAAAAGGGCTGCCTAGATGTGCAAGTGTGTAGTGATGTACCCGTGTCTCAATTCTCAAACCATCGGTCTCAAACTCGCGGGAAGCACTTAACATGATGGCACGAATTGAACAATGTATTTAACTACACATGGGTTTGCAAGATTTTAAGAACAATAATTATCATTTTAAACATGGTAGAATAATGGAGAGATTAAATCATGAGTTTGCATGAATGGATCATAACATTTAAGGAGCAATTAGAATAGCATTCATGTAATTAAAGCTTTTAAATGGGTTAATCACTTTTAAGCCATTAAAATAACCACCATGCAATGATCAGACCCAAAACATGTGAAATCACACACTAAATATAACCTTAACTAGACCTCAGGTATAGTGGTTAGGTTTGCAAGAAAGTAAGTGGGGTTAAATGACAAATCCTGAGATCGCGACAGGAGCATACAAAGATAGCGACAGGGCTGTCAGGCCCGGGGTCAGGTCGCGACATGTGCATATTAGGAAAACGACAGGGGCTGTCAGGCCCTGGTCAGGTCGCAACAGACCCCAGTAAGGGTCGCGACGAGTCGGGGTCAAAACGCGATAGGGTTATGTGAAGAACGCGACAGAGCGGTCAGATCAGGCAGCAGGTCGCGACGGAGCGCTTCGTCGCTTTCAGAACGCGACGGTCGTGCTGTCGCGACAAGACCTCAGAACGCAGCCTATCGGCCGTCGCCTTGACAGGGTCTGCGCCTGGCGTCGACAGAGAAAGGACATGTTCTTGGATTGCGGTCCAGAACTGCCTTATATTGACACAAGGTGCTTCTAAAATAGAGAACAATTTGTACAGGGTATGAAAAATAACAAAACCAGTTTTAAACTAATCTAGACATGCAAGGGTACTTCCAGTAAATCGTAATTAGAAGATAATGAGGATTTTGCAGGCTTTAATCAAGTCAACTCAACGTATAAGACAAATGTAACATGAAGACATAGATTCATGCAGCAACCCTCTTATCATGCTTATAACTCTCTAACTAATGAGATTTAGACAAAACATTCAACACAAAACCTGACGAGGATAACTAGTAGAATAACTTTCATGTCATGAGTTTACTCTAATTCGGTCTTGAATCACGTGCAACATATAAAGAATGGGAAAAGCCCTAACAGTGCACGACTTTGGCAAAACGCTTATAATTTAAAATCTACTAAATGAAATTCGATGAAACCAGTGGGAAATGAAAGTTAACTTGATTCTCTACACATTGGTATATGATATGTTAAGGTTTGGCCCGAGAAAACCTACCTTTTGGGTTGATGAAGTCTCGTTCTTCAGAAATCCCGAGTTCAGACCACTGCTTGTAGAACGCCTAATACTCCGGGTATACTCCATGGAATTTGGGCATTCCACTTGGGTTAGGAAGTAGACTCGACCCTCTTTCCAGGGGTATAATCTTTGCAAGGTTTGGTTTAGGTTTGGCCTACCTTAGCTCGACTCCAAGAAGGTGGTTTGTGCAGGTCGCAGCCGACGAACGGGGGAAAAAGATGGGCTTCTTGTGGTCGATCCACAGCTCCCCAGCCACCAAGAGCTCCTCCACACGACCCCAGCAAGTTCTAAACTCGTCCCTAGGGTTTGGGTGAAGAGTATTTAAGCATCCATGGTGTTTAGGAGTCCTATTGTAACTAGGAACAAATGGTTGCGGGATTGGCATGTTGGTTCCTATTTTTGATGATTTCTTCCTCCCTTTGAGTGTGTGAGGCTTTAGGAAACCTTCTACCATATCAAGCACGAATTTGGGTTTCCAAGAATGCATGATTGCATCCCAATTCAACTCTAATTGCCTCTTTTTAATTTCAACTTATTATGGTTACGAATTTCTATGCATTTTCTTGCTTCATTTGATTTTTGGGCCATATGTGGTCCATTGGCCCATTATTATATTGGGTCATTAATATATAATGTTAGAAGCCTTTCTACAATTTTTATTTAATTTATGATTGCGTCGTATTTCCGTGTTAACGGTTTTCCGACTTGTTTCCTAATTTGGATAATCGGTCACCATGTGATGTACACTTGGTTCAATCGGATTTTTCGTCGTACGAATTTCTTTGTGGAACACTTAGGAATAATGTGTGGGGTTAATTTATAATTTTTTACAGATTTTTCCGATGTGTTTTAGCACATACGATAATGATACGTATGTTTTAATACTTAGATATTATGGAAATTATTTATTTCCATTTATTTGAATTTTTATATAATTAAAATTTTTGGGGTGCTACATCAAAGATAGCTCGACATATGAGGTGGCATGCAGAAGGAGTATGTCGTGACAAGGATATTATGAGTCATCCTGCAAATGGCGATGCTTGGACTCATTTCAACCATACTCATCCAATCTTCTCAAGGGAGTCGCGTAATGTGAGGCTTGGTTTATGCACTGACGGATTCAATCCATATGGAGGTTCAGTGGCTTCCTACTCTAGCTGGCCAGTGTTTGTGACACCATACAACTTTCCTTCGAGCATGTG
>JACBKR010002680.1:0-33537 GCA_014218235.1 Colocasia esculenta | reverse complement strand
AATGGGTGAGCAAGCTTGCTCCCGGAAATCCGCCTCTGCAACGCATGCAGGTCAGAGAAATTGGCGTCCACATCGCTGGACGCTGGACTTAGTGTTGGCGTCCATATGGTTGACGCCGACACAACATCAACGTCCATTGACATTGACGCCAAGCTGGCCTTCGGCCAGAACTCTAAAACATGCATAAACCATGCACAACTTATACATATTTACATGCATTAGGTATACTATCACGTACATACTACCATCATACCATTCATACATTATTAACAACTAACTTACACACATGCATACACAAGTATAAATAGTTAGTACATACGTAGACATGTACATCTATGCATACTCAACATAAATTATTTACACGAAATTAGAATAATTTAACAAAATTCGAGGGCCTTACATCCGCTGACTAACAACTTGAAAACCATTGATTCACAGCTTCAAGGTCACATAGACCTCCTCAATCCACACACAACACAGTGTGGGATCAACACTCCTAACTCTAGTAGGAGCACACAAAGATTATGTAGAAATTTGAAGGTAAAATGAATTGGACAGAAGATTAGAGTTCAGATAGACAAATCCTCAAACACTAGCTCTTCGATCTAGTTTGATCTTCTTTGTTCTGTTCAACTTGAACTCAGATTCTTCAGGTCCTGATGGCTCCGATTATGCTTCAGATCATCTTGCGTAAGTCCACCATATGGGTGAGTTCCTAAAGCTAATTGACTTGATCTCCTTCGCATCAGAATGGATTGATGATGCTCTGCTCTTGAATCATCAGAGTTGACGTTAGCGCAAAATCCATTTTCTTTTCGTCTTCTCCTCTAGGAAGGATCTCTTCAGATATGCTTGTTGGATATAGATGGAGCTTTAGATGTCTTAGAGGGGGGTGAATAGGACTTCTTGCAATTTAAAATGTTTTCTGAATCTGAAAGAACACTTGACAGAATTTTTAGTACCTTGTGTGGTGTGTGTGAAACAAGTGTAACTAGGAGGAAACAATCACATACAATGCACAAGGATTTTATCCTGGTTCGGACCTCATTTCAATTAGGAGTCCTGCGTCCAGTCCCCAAGCGCAACTTGGGATTTTCCACTAACTACCAAGAATCCTTGGCCTTCTCCACAATGATAGGTATTACAACCACTTGCTCCCCAGCAAGTCTTCCCTTTACCAAAGGGACAAACAACCACCTACCACCGTAGGTCTTCCTTTTTACAAAAGGGGAATTATAAGGAACAAATCCCTTGCTGGTTTCTACCCTAAATGAAGGGTAGATAGGGTGTGAGCAAACACGGGAGATTATAATGAGATGTACAAATATGTTTGACAGTTATGAACTCTTTATAACTAAAGGGTGGATTGAGAAGAAGAACTCAGACAATATAAACTACCCACAGACAAGCTTCTAAAAGAAGAAGAGTAGGAGAGCTTGGAGTCGGCTTGCTTGCACAAATTTCTCTCCTTCAGATTTGTTGTGAGCACTCTTCTCTTTTGAGCTTTGTTGCTTCTTTTCTCTCTTGAGTGTATGTAGATCTATTCTCTATATAATGTATGAATTTGTGTGTGTATATCTCTATCTTTGCATCTCTCATACTGTATATCGTTTCTTCAAACTTCAGCTTCTAATATAGCCTTCAAGGTCTTTGTTTCCCATTGGAATATAGCCATTTCAAAAGAATTTGAACATTGTGAGTTGGGAGATAGCTTGAGAGGTCATCTTTAGATCTTGAGCTTCTCAATGGTTTCCTAGCTATATGGATAGCTGCATGGTTCTGTAGAGAGATGCAATAAATATGTGCAAATACCATACCCAAGCTAAGACCTTTCTCTTCCTCATGGTTAGACTTGTAGGAAATAAAATATTATGTGAAAGTAAAAGACAAGTTGTTTGAAAGGATATCTATCTGTTCCAAAAAGAAAAGTCTATCCTTAAAGAGTACTGGGGTAGGTGAGCAGTCAAGGAGGTATGGTCACTTGCTTGGCATGCAGTACACCTGCAAATAGTTTTTCTTAAAAATTGGAGACTTGTTAGTTTGAAGGACACTTGCAAATATCTTGCAAAATAGATAGCTGCTCGGAAACATTCTAAACTTCAGTACTTCAGATATGTTATTAATAAAGAATATTAAATCAAAGTGTACAGAATAAGAAAATACACGATCTGTATTAGATAGACTGGAGTTTAGATTGCATAAGTATAATAAAGAATGTTCATAGATTAGAGAGACCTTTGCAAGAATCAAAGTGAAAGTACAATGAGGAAAGTTTCAAATGTATATAGATATAATATTATGATTTGTTCACCAATCGATTGCATAAAGGATTATAAAGTCAATCAGAATAATACTACACCAATCGTTGTGCAAAATAACATCAATCGATATGAGAAACTATGTTTATAACACCAATCGGTAGAAACATAGAAGCAATCGATGTTTGCTGAAAGTCAATCGATATGAATGAAGGCAATTGATATGTAACTTAAAGACAATCGATATGCATAACAACAATTGATGTTTTTAAACAAAACAACAATCGATACAAAACTTCAACTTCACAGAAGTCGTAGTGAGACATCGATTGCTGACCTTTGTTCATCAATCGATATGCCACTTCGACTTCCCAAGAGTCAGAGTGAGACATCGATTGCTGACCTTTGTTCATTAATCGATATGTCACTTTGACTTCCCAGGAGTCGGAGTGAGACATTGATTGCTAACCTTTGTTCAACAATCGATATGTCACTTCGACTTCCCAGGAGTCGGAGTGAGACATGATTGCTAACCTTTGTTCAAGAATCGATATGCCACTTCGACTTTCCAAGAGTCGGAGTAATATGATATAAGTACTAGTCGTAGACTTAGAAAATTGTACTTTACGAGTGTCGACAATATGTGTGTCGACAACTATGCTTTATGTATCGACACTATTGTCTAATAAAGGTTATACAATATAAAATACACAAGTATGATACTATATATTCTCTCATGAATTTGATAAGATAATGATTTTGTCATATTCAAAATAATAAATAATAATTTTACAAAAATGCTCAATAATGCTTCATCCTCTTCTATCGCAACTAGCATTAAACTTTGCTTTTGGCCGTGCTCTTAAAAACACAACGTCCTACACACTTTTTGTGCAGAAGAAAAACTTCACGATTTGCGGCATCACCAAATTTGTAGTGGGTCCCCACAGAATCACTCTGCCGCTAGGAGAGGATAATCTCCACAAGGAATCTTTCTGGAAGCTTCAAGTGTGGGCCACAGAATCCCCTGATTGGGCCTTAGTTCTTGTGCCCAAATATGCTACATGTTCATCTTAAATTTATCGCTGATAGATAAAGTTCTGATGTGTGTAGATGCATCTTGTGCACTACGTTGACGTACAGTGTTGTACTTAGAAAACAGTTCACTAGATGAGCACTGGTGTCGACCTGATAACCATTTGTGTCGACCTTCTATGTGTTTCTACAGTCCACTTGATGAGCACTAGTGTCAACCTGATAACCATTTTGCGTCGACCTTCTAGATGTTTCTACAATCCACTGGTGGAGCACTGGTGTCGACCTGATAACCATCTCGTGTTGACCTTTTGATCACTTTTCGTGATCACTTACTAGATAGGCCACATGTGTTGACCTGATAGACATATTACGTCAACACATGTTTATCAATTTTACACATGTTGGTACCTATCATGAGTGCAAATATATTAGACTATTTTTAAGTATTATTGTAAATTATATATCATAGTTAGACACTGTTTTGGTCATCATCAAAAACAAGCGATTGCAAACAACAACACCTGAAGCCACATGTCTTCCCTTCTACGAAGGGGAATAATGCTTGCACAACACAAGCCTTCTCTTCAACCGAAGAGGCACAACCTAAATCTCAGAAGAGATAAGAAGAGTCCTAGACCAAGCTCAAGAAACACAATGAATAGGTTTGATTTGAGACAATGTCTAAGAGGAACAAAGATTACAGGCTAGCCTTGTAGCAACTCTAAATTTTCAAATTTGATAAATAAATTAAATTAACAAGAAAATGTGAATAATTAAACCCATTAAGTAAAAGCAAGTGATGGGTTACCTTAAAGGTCCATACATGAATTAATGGGCCACAAAACTAAAGCCCAATGCTTGAGGGAGATATTTAGGGCCTAAATTCGTACCTAAAATATTAATAAATTAAAAATGTTTAAGATAATCACTATTTTAACTCATAATTATCTAAAAAAGAGTCCTAGTCTTATCCTAAACCCTTGGCCACGAAATTTGAGTTCTCTTATGCCAATTAGATGGATAAAGGCTAGAAAAGGGTGAGATAATTATGGAATTTTGTAGTTGGAGGAGAGGGAAGAGTTTTAAGTATTTAGGAGACTTACAATATACAAATACTTCTCCATTTCATCTCTAGTCAACCCTATTGAACCCTGGAGCTTGGTGGATGAGGAGGAGGAGCTCTTGGACGTGGAGATTGTGGAGAAGAAGGCTAGGAACAAGGGATCTTCAAGTTCTTCACAACTCTTGTCCTAGGATTCAAAGTGCTCAAAGGTAGGCAATCTCTCAAGCAAAAATTAATTAATTTTGACCCTAGATAGACCATGATCCAAGCATCAAAAGCCCCTTGTTGCCCCAATTTTCATCATGTCATTCATGAGTATTTCGTGCTCAAATTCTGTTAAGAACATGTACCCGACTTGACTTGTTCACCCTAATCCATGTTCATGCTTGATCCCGTGCCGTGAAATTTTATTGTACATGATACTGACGTCAAGAATCCACTGACACCATTTTCCTCAATTTCTATTAAGTACCCTCTTTGAATTTAATCGTTTTCCATCACTGTGTCTGATTTTGTTGCATTGTGAAGTACCATGTGTATAGCATAATCATACCATGATTGAAGTTGAATTACTTCCTACTGTGAATACTCCTACAAGTCTAGTTCATTTAAAATTAATTTCATGATTTTCATCAAGTATACGATTTTATATGATTTATTAAAAGGTCCTATGTCAAGCCCTTGTTTGCATGGACTGCAACCCAAGGAGACCTGTGCAACTTTCTGAGCTCGTACCGAGATCTTGAGAACGCGATGACACGATAGGTCGCATTCTCAACCAGGTTGTGACAAGGCCTCACGTCGCTTTCTTAACGCGACGGGACCCTACGTCGCGATCTTTTGATCATGCCGGTCTCGACCTGAATGCGTCGCCCGACACGTCGTGACGAGAACCTTGTCGTTGCGTCGGCGTCTCGGGCTGAACCGAATCGTGTCGGCTCATCGGTCGCGACCTAAATGCATCAGCCGATCCGTCGAGACCAGAACAAGACTGTCGCATCGGCCCAGTCTGTTGTGACCTAAACGCGACGCTGGCCGACGTCGTGACCTGACTGTCTGTTTCCAGAAACCCTAATTTGTATACAAACCATGATAATCATGTTTTACAATCATGGCTTAATCCTAGAATACACTGTATGAATAGTAACAAGTGTTAATGTATATTTGCTAATATTCCCATGTTATTTTTAATTAAAAGATGTGTGCACAACTCTCTCGCTAGTTTGATTCTCTTACACATGCACACACTAACATGCATTTTGTCATGAGACCTTACTGAAATTTACTCAATTATGTATTTGGTAATTAAGTGCAATTAATCATGTAATTTCTCTATTATTTTAAATGAACTGTTTTTATTTTATTCGCTTGATTTGAGTACCGCTATCGCGTCCCTCTGCCTTCGAGTACTCAAGGCAACATGGACAAATGTTTCTATATACACTTAATCTTGGCTTGGGTGACCTCTCCATTGGGAATACTCCTGACAGGACCAGGAACTCCTCGTCGAGGCCTCCGTAAGAGTCCTTGGCTTTGGCAGACGTCCATTGCGACGACGGGTTGTACCATCAATACTATTTTACCCTTAGGGATCAGCATGATCAAACTGCCTTAGATTGTTCTCTCTTACCTTGAGATCACGCCGGACCTCTGGCCTATGTTTGTAGCACGGCTATTGGGCGGTTGTAACTTCTACTAGACTACGGCACACGATCGTGTGTGTGTTGTGCAACTATTACTATTGCTTGTTTGACGTTGATTGCGAATGTGACCCTCATTCTCATCTATTATCTTATTCTGTCATCTATTCACAATCTCTCTATACTTTCATCTATTCTTGATACTCTATTTGGCCATCATTTGATTGTCTAAGATAACAAACATAATCATGCTAATCAACATTATAAAGGGTTCGATCTGGTCCTGGGAGGAGCGCCCGAAAGGCTATTTACTCGTGGGGGTTTAATGATCATGATGTACGGCATAACACCCAAGTGCCATACTATCACGATTTAATCAAAGACAATCAATCAAAGTACTATGTTCTCGCGGTTGAAAGAATATCAACCAACATGCTATCGTGACTAGTGCACTGTTGTGCAACCATACATGCTATCTCAGTATATGGCCAATCCGTTATCATGCTTGTTATGCTATTTTCATGTGAAAGTACTATTGTTCTCTTGCTATCATGGACATTACTCTCTGTGACTATACTTGATCATTCTCTCTAGTTACCTTGCCTTACAAGACGTTAATCACTTAAAGCATGCATGTTTACACGAGATATTAAGTCCTACTGAGCGATTGTTGCTCATCCTGCACTATTTATTTCATGTGTTACAAGTGAGTCTGATGGGGACTACCAAACGCACGAAGAAGGGAAGAGTAAGAGTGACCAGTCGTTTCGTCAACCAATGCTTATAGTATCTAGTTAGATAGTTAGTTGTTTTTAGTTAGATAGTTTAGTTGTTTGTTTTAAATAAAGTACTTTGGGCCCATAGTTTTGGCTCTGAATTAGTGAATGTAATAGCATTTACTGGAATTATCAATAAAGATGGTTCGTTAGCATTATTCCAGTTTGTACAGTGGTGTGATGTCTATTCCTTGCTCTATACTATTCATTTAAATATTTATCGCTCCGATATTCCGCGTCGGGGCATTACAGTTTTGTGGTATCAGAACCTAGGTTGTTCTTAAGTATACGATGATCTAGAATTAACATGCGTCGACTAGAGTCAATTACCATGCCTATGTGAGATATGGGTAGAAACATGGGTAATAAGTTAAAATAAATACACACACCCACCAACTTAGTGCGACTTCAATATCATACATTAAATTTTCTCTTGAAGGAACTTAGAAAGATAGCAATGGCAGCGGAGCATGCTCAACTTCGCGATATGCAACAGACCATTCAGAAACTGACTCGAGCTCTAATGCAAGCTGCCCAGGGAGGTGGTGGAAATCGAGGAGCTAGAGATTTACACATAAACTTTCGAAGCATGAACCCACCTCGGTTCATTGGGACACTGATCCAAATGAGGCAGAACACTAGTTAAAGGAAATTGAGCATATATTCCACGTCATGCAGTGCACAGATGGTAACAAGCTACTGCTCACCACTTTTCAATTAGAAAGAGACGCCCGTGCGTGGTGGGAATCTGTGGAAGCCACTAGGGCAGACAGACAATTTACCTCGGATGAATTCAAGGAGCAATTCAACTCCAAATATTTCTCTGAACAAGTTCAGGAAAGGAAGGCTGTTGAATTTGCTGCATTAAAGCAAAGAAACCTCACAGTTGCTGAATATGAGGCTCAATTCTCTCGGTTGGCACGATTTGCCAATCACCTTGTCATCACGAGAAAATGAAGGCAAGGCATTTCCTTAATGGGCTCAAGCCTTCATATCACTCAGCTTGCACTGCTCGACATCCAGGTTTATGCCAATATGGTCAAGAAGGCCCAGCTGTTGGAGGATGTGACCGATCTTACTGATCGCATCAAAGGTAGAATTGTCAAGAAGGAACAAGCCTCAGGTTCCTCAAGTAGACCAACCAACAGCAAGAAACGGCCGTTGAGCATCACCGATAGGCCAAGCAAGAGCGAAAGCCCAAGATCTCACCCCCTTGCCCAAAACAAGCCCAAATGCAAGCATTGCGACAAGCCTAGTCACACTGCGGAAGAGTGCTGGAGGAAAGCTGGCGCATGCCTGCGTTGTGGGAGCCACGAGCATCGCATCCCTGATTGCCCCATGCTGAAAGAAATGACAAGCATCCTTGTGGACAAAAAGAAGCAGGCAGACTCCAAGCCATGCAGGAATGGAGACCACCGAAGAGGGTAGAGTGGTGGAAGGTACATTACAAGTTTTTTCTCAATCAACATTTGTTTTGTTTGATACTGGCGCTACATTCGTTCATATCTCAGAACTTTGCTGATACATAAATGTCAACCTACGTTATGGTTTTGAATTACCTATCACAACACCACTGGGGGAGGGAAAGCCAAATTGAACAAATATTTTCCTTTAACTGATGTAATGATTGGGGAACTCAATCTAAGAGAGACCTAGTGTGTATGCCCATGGAAGGCTATGATGTCATATTAGGGGGCCGATTGGCTATCCACCTATGGTGATAGTGTTGACTGTAGAAGGGGAAGATTACATTTAGTGAATTCCCTAAGTTTTCCTTCACGAGACGTAGACACAAGAGGCACTTGTCTCTAGTCTCTATCATTCGTGCACAATGCATGATTAGGAAAGGATGTGTGGGCATTCCTTACCGCTATGATAGGTGAAAAGAAGGCACCCATGGTAGCAGACATACACATAATGCAAGACTACTCTGACGTTTCCCCGATGAGCTGCCAGGCATTCCACCTGAATGAGATGTGAACTTATTATCAATCTGACCCCTGGAACTACACTGGTGTCACGTCAACCATATAGAATGTCTCCTGTCGAGCTGAACGAATTAAAAGACCAATTGATGGAATTACTAGAGAAAAACTTTATCAGACCGAGTACTTCCCCTTGGGGAGCACTCGTTTATTTGTCAAGAAGAAGGATGGATCTATGAGGTTATGCATCGATTACAGGTAGTTGAACCAACTTACTATCAAAAACAAATACCCTTGCCTCACGTCGATGAATTATTTGATCAAATATATGGAGCTAAGTATTTTCTAAGATTGACCTTAGGTCGGATATCATCATATGAGAATCAAGATGCAGATATTTACAAGACAACTTTTAGGAGCAAGTACAGACATTATGAATTTATCGTTAAGCCTTTGGTCTAACAAATGCTCTGCAGCTTTCATGCAACTGAGGAACAGCATCTATCGGCCATACCTCGGCAAATTCGTCATGGTGTTATTGATGATATTCTTAATAATTCCAAGACCAAGGAAGAGCACGAGGAGCATCTGAGGATCGCTCTACAGATCTTGCGCGACAATAAGCTCTATGCAAATTGAGCAAGTGTGAGTTCTGGCTCGAAGAAGTTTCTTTCCTAGGCCATGTCATATCCAAAGACGGGATTGCTGTGATCCTTCCAAGGTTGAAGCGCGGGTACTTAATTGGGAGAGGACCAACCAATGTCACGAAAATTAGAAGCTTTTGGGACTGGCTGGCTATTATAGGCAGTTCATTAAAATTTTTTCCAAGATTGTTGTACACCTTACTCACCTTACACGAAAGGAGAACCCTTATGTCTGAAGCAAGGAATGTGAGAAGAGCTTTCGGACACTGACGAAATGCTTGACATCTGCACTGTCCTCGCATTACCAGTTGAGGGCGAAGGATTCGCAGTCTACACTGATGCATCTGGTATCGGTCTAGGCTGTGTGTTATGTAGAATGAGAAGGTAATAGCTTATTCATCTTGACAGTTGAAGCCTCATGAGGTCAACTACCCTGTCTATGACCTAGAACTAGTTGCAGGTGGCTTTGCATTAAAGATCTAGAGACACTATCTCAATGGAGAACAATGCATTGTCTACTCAGATCACAAAAGATTGAAGTATTATTCTCTCATAAAGGGCTCAAAATGAGACAGAGAAGATGGTTGGAGTATCTGAAGAATTTTGATTTCAATATTCAATATCACCCTGGAAAGGGTAATGCTATAGCAGATGCACTTAGTAGGAAGCCTGTGGCATCCTTATCTTATTTAGTCATGGGTAAGATGCAATTGGTAGAACAATTCACCAAATTAGACATAAATATGAGCAAAGAAGTGATCAGATGTTGGTTGCTAACCTGAAGGCACAACCGACATCTTTGTCAAAATCAAGGATCACAAGCAAAACAATCATTTTTAATCTGTGCCAAGGAAACCATAGCTGATAGACCAGAATATGGAAGACTACTATTCCATGGCAGAACCTGTGTACCTGACCCGGGGTGTACTCAGGACTCTGAACATACCAGAATGGAAGTGGGAGAGCATTGGCATAGACTTCATCATGGGTTTACCTCAAAACTCATGGTGGACTTGATGCTATTTGGGTCATAGTAGACTGACTAACTAAGTCTACACATTTCTTAGCAATCAAGAGTACTGGAGTGTGGATGTGTTAGCTGCAATGTATGTAAAGGAGGTTGTGAGACTGCATGGAGTCCCTATATCCATAGTCTCAGATCGTGATCCAAGATTCACCTCTCATTTTGGAAAGGACTTCAAGCTGCACTCGGTACTAAACTAACTTTAGTACTGCATTCCATTCACAGACAGATGGGCAGACTGGGAGAACAAATCAGATCGTAGAAGACATGTTGTGGGCATGTACTATAGATTTTGAAGGGTACTGGAATGAGAAATTGTCATTAATGGAGTTCGCATACAACAACAGTTATCAAGCAAGTATCATAATGGCACCATTCAGAGCATTGTATGGTAGAAGTTGTAGATCACCTGTGTGCTGGAATGAAGTTGGCGAACAATAATGGTTGGGACTAACCTAGTGCAAAGTACTAGTAGAGATATACAACTCATCAGAGACAAAATCAAGATAGCCTAATCTAGGAAAAAGAGCTATGCAGAGAAAAGAAGAAGGGACTTAGAATTTCAAGTTGGAGATCATGTATTGCTCAAAGTATCCCCAACCAGAGGTTTTCAAAAATTTCGAAACAAAGGCAAGTTAAGGCCAAGGTTCATTGGACCTTTTGAGGTACTGGAGGAGTTGGCGAAGTGGCTTATCGTCTGGCTTTACCTCCACAGTATTCAACTATACACAATGTTTTCCATGTATCTATACTAAGGAAGTATGTGTACGACACATCTCATGTAAGTCTCTACACGATATAGCCCTGAATAAGGATATGACCGATGAAGAGAAGCCAGTCAGAATACTAGACAAGAAGATACAACAATGCGGAAT
The DNA here is from genome assembly GCA_014218235.1 of Colocasia esculenta. Lineage (NCBI taxonomy): Eukaryota > Viridiplantae > Streptophyta > Magnoliopsida > Alismatales > Araceae > Colocasia > Colocasia esculenta. The sequence goes on along the minus strand of JACBKR010002680.1, from coordinate 22,294 downwards.
CGACCTATATCTATGGTAAAGATACTCTGGAACAATCATGGAGTTGAAGAAGCTAAATGGGAACCCGAAGCAACAATGAGAAGAAACTATTTGGATCTATTTAGTAAGTTATTCTTCCCTTTTCGATCATATGAATTGGGGACCAAATTCTTTTTAGAGGGCGAGGATGTAGCAACTCTAAATTTTCAAATTTGATAAATAAATTAAATTAACAATAAAAATGAATAATTAAAAAACATATAAGTAAAAACAAGTGATGGGTTACCCTAAATGGTCCATACATGAATTAATGGGCCACAAAGCTGAAGCCCAATGCTTGATGGTAGATATTTAGGGCCTAAATTCGTACCTAAAATATTAATAAATTAAAAGGGTTAATATAATGACTATTTTAACTCATTAATTATTTAAAAAGAGTCCTAGTCTTATCCTAACCTCTTGGCCACGAAATTTGAGTTCTACTCAAGCCAATTAGATGGATAAAGGCTAGAAAAGGGTGAGATAATTATGGAATTTCGTAGTGGAAGAGAGGGAAGAGTTTAAGTGTTTATGAGACTTACAATATACAAATACTTCTCCATTTCATCTCTATCCAACCTATTGAACCCTTGGAGCTTGGTGGATGAGAAGGAGGAGCTCTTGGACGTATAGATTGGGAGAAGAAGGCTAGGAACAAGGGATCTTCAAGTTCTTCACAACTCTTGCCTAGGATTCAAAGTGCTCAAAGGTAGGCAATCTCTCAAGCAAAATTAAATTAATTTCGACCCTAGATAGACCATGATCCAAGCCTCAAAAGCCCCTGTTTGCCCCAATTTTCATCATGTCATTCATGAGTATTTCGTGTTCAAAGTTCTGTTAAGAACATGTACCCGACTTGACTTGTTCACCCTAAAACCATGTTCATGCTTGATCTCATGCCGTGAAAATTTTATTGTACATACTACTTGACGTCAAGAATCCATGACACTATTTTCCCAATTTCTATCAAGTACCCTTTTCAAATTTAAATGTTTTCCATCACTGTGTCTGATTTTGTTGCATTGCAAAGTACAATGTGTATAGCATGATCATACCATGACAGAAGTTCAATTACTTCTTGTTGTGGATACTCCTACAAGTTATTTTCATTTAAAATTGATTTCATGATTTTTCACCAACTATACAATTTATATGATTTATTAAAAGGCCCTATGTCAAGCCCTTGGTTGCATGGACCGCAAACCAAGGAGACTTGTGCAACTTTCTGAGCTTGGGCCGAGACCCTGAGAACGCGATGACACGATAGGTCGCATTCTCAACTGGGTTGCGACAAGGCCTTACATGGGTTCTTAACACGACGAGACCCTACGTCGCGATCTTTTGATCAGGGCGGTCCCGCCCTGAACGCGTCGCCCTGACAAATCACGACGAGAACCTTGTCGTCGCGTCGACGTCTCAGATGAACTAGATTATGTCGGCTCGTTGATCACGACCTGAACGCGTCGGCCTGACCCGTCGTGACCAAACATGGTCGTCGCGTCGGCCCAGTCTGTCGTGACCTGAACGCGACACTGGCCGACGTCTCGACCTGACTATCTGTTTCTAGAAACCCTAATTTACATACAAACCATGATAATCATGTTTTACAATCATGCTTAACCTGTAATACACTGTTATGAATAGTAACAATGTGTTAATGTATGTTTGCTAACATTCCCATGATTTTTTTAAATTAAAAGATGTGTGCACAACTCTCTCTTGCTAGTTTGATTCTCTTACACATGCACACACTAAACATGAATTTTTGTCATGAGACCTTACTGAAATTTACTCAATAATGTATCTAGTAATTAGGTGCAATAATCATGTAATATCCCTATTATTTTAAATGAACTTGTCTTCATTTTATTCGCTTGATTTGAGTACCGCTATCGCGTCCATCTGCCTTCGAGCACTCAAGGCAAGACAGAAAAATGTTTCTATATACACTTAATCTTGGCTTGGACGACCTCTCCATTGGGAATACTCCTGATAGGACCAGGAACTCCTGTCGAGGCCTCCGTAAGACTCCTTGGCTTTGGCGGACGTTCATTGCCGACGATCAGGTTGTACCATCAATACCTATTTACCCTTAGGGATCAGCATTGTCACGCCCCTCCAATTTAGTAGCAGAATAAATTGGGGAGACGTGAGCAAAGTGTATGGTAACGTAAATTGCACGTACAATTGCAAATATCAGAGCAACTAATGAACAATAATTTCAATAAACTCTTTATTTTATGATAATTCACCTAAACTATTATAACCACTAATCTGAGCCAAAACATAGGGCTCAATAACATCATTACATTGGAAAGGATATTTAAGCAAATATCTAACTAAACTCTATGATACTAGGGTCAATCCATCGCTATGACTCTAGGTCGCATCAATCAAGTCCATCTCGTTGGTGTGTATAGGGTCATCATCCAACTTACCTGAAACATATATAACAAATAGCGTAGGGTGAGCGATAACGCTCAGTAGGACTTAATATCTCATGAAACAGGCATGCTTAAAGTGATTTATGTCTTATAAAGCAGGATAACTAAATAGAACGATCAAGTATAGACAGGAGAGTAATGTCATAGCAAGAGCACGATGATACATTCAAAGAGAATAATGTAAAACTAACATGATAAAGAATTGGCCATATAACGAAATAGTGTGTAACGATTGGTCGATTATTTTATCAACTGAGAGAGTATAACACAGTAATTGATTGATTGCCATAGATTAAATCTTGATAGTTTTAAATGGTGCTGGGTGCATGCCGTAACACCCTGATCATGTTACCCCTGCGAGGAAAATGGCACTCTTCGGGTGCTCTCCCCAGAACCAGATCGGACCCTATTGCACTGGCATAGTCATGTTTGTTATCTTAGACAATCAATTTAATGGCCAAATAGAGTATCAAGAAAGATGAGAGTAATAGACGAATAGACGAGAGGGTAGAGAGAAAGTGAACAAATGAGAGTACAGAGATAGTAGATGAGATAGGGACATATTCGTAAAAACAACGATAAATGACGATAAAGACAGTTGCACAGCACCAGGTCGTGTGCGGCAGTCCGGTAGAAGTCACAACCGCCCACTAGTCGTGCCATGACACAGACCAGAGGTCCGGCGTGATCCCAAGGTAAGAAAGAAACACACTAAGGCCATTGGATCATGCTGATCCCTAAGGGTGTATAGGGTTTTAAGGGTACAACCAGCTCGTCGGTAATGGACCGTGTGCCAAAGCCAAAGAGACTTACGAGGCCTTGACAAGGAGTCCTGGTCTGGTCAGGAGTGTTCTCGACAGACAGGTGGTCCAAATCAAGAGAAGTGTCTAACAAAACAAGTCCATCTTGCCTCGAGTGCTCGAAGGCAGAGGGACACGATAACGGTGTACAAAGAACGCGAATAAAACGAAAGACAAGTGTGATTAAAAATATTAGGAAATAAAGTGAAATAATTACACTTAATATCAGATACATTATTGAGTAATTAATAGTGTCTCATGGCAAATATTAAAATTTAGTGTGTGTAAGTGTAAAGAAATCATGAGAGCATGTAAAATCATGCATATAGTTTTAATTAATTGAATTTATGCAATTATTACAAAATATAATATTCATATCGATACTATTCATCACAGTGCTTAATTAAGTTTAAACAAGGGTTAAATGGTGTAAATAGTAGGGGTATATAAGCAAATAAGGGTTTCTGGCGACATGTTGAAACGCGACTGGGGTCCCCGCCGTGTTCATGTCGCGACAGGTGCTCCGACCGCGTTCTTCTGAACCGGCCGGGCTGGCGCGAACCGGGAGGGAAACACGACGGCGGGGGCCGTCGCGTTTATGACGCGATGGATCGACCGGTCGCGACCCTTCTGAGATCGCGACGGGTCAGGCCGTTGTGACCCTTCTGAGATCGTGACGGGTCAGGCCGTCGCGATTTCAGAAGGGCGGCCCGACCTAGAAAAGGGGATCAGCCCTTTTTTCAGGCTAGGTCCATCCTTCCATACATGATACAGGTCTCTTCTAAAATCAATATAAAATCGAACAAAGGTCCAAAATTATGAAACTAGTTTTTAACGAAACTAGACATATAGATATATCACTAGGCATGAGTAATTATAAAATAGACAAGATGGGCATGCTTTAATTAGGTACTTTCAATGACCTAAAACATGCACAATCATGGAAAATGAATTAATTAGCAACGAATACATGTTGAGAATTAGGGGAAATAGGGGCGTTAGAAGCCTAACAACGTAGTATTTATGAGAATATTTACATTGCATGAGATCAAGTATATGCATGAATTGAAAGCAAACTTGTAGGTTCGAGTACATGATGATGAGAGAGATTTAAGCATTTAATTCTCTCTCATGGAGGAATGAAAAATAGGGAAATTATGGGGCTTTCAAAGATAGATGTATGGGCTACCTATGGCCGAAGTTATGTGATTTGTGCTGAGTGAGAGATTGCCTACCTTGTGCTTTGAAATCCTGGGTTTGAAAACGTAAAGAAGATGGAGCTCCCCCTTGTTCCTAGCCTCCTTCTCCTTGCTTCTTAGGCCCAATAGCTCCTTCTCCTCATGCTCCAAGATCCCAAGGCTCAATAGGGTCGTCTAGGTACTAAGTGGAGGTGTATTGTGGGTTTTAAGAGTCCTACACTGTAGAACTCTTCCTTCACTTCAAACTCCAAAATTTCACATTATCCCACTAATTTCTAGGCTTTATCTACTTAATAAGATGAGGAGAAGTCTAAATCCGTGGGCAATGGGTTAGGATAGGCTTAGGACTCTTTTTAGGATATTTACAACCTATTTTAGTATTTATCTTACCCTTATTTAATTTATTTATTAATTAACTCCGAAATTAGGCTAAAAATTTCCCAACCAAATGGGCTCTTCACATTTGGGTCCATCAATCCATGCTTGGACCACTTATACAACCCATTCCTAATTTGACTTAATGGGTCTTTGATTAATTCTATTTATCACCCCTTATTCTAATTAAATCTATTTATCATATTATTCAATTAATTTATTAGTTTAATTTTATTTAATATTATTTATTCCAATTTTCTAACATTTATCCATCTTTGGGCTCTTGCTTTTGGCCCAACAACTTATGCATGACTTAATTGTACAACCCTTATACTTATTTACTTAATGTGTTTTAATTATCCTTTTATTAGAGATATATGATTGGGCCAAAATTGTCCATTGGTCCAATTCCCATAATGGGATATCAACCCACATTAATTAAAGTCTACCCACATGTTTACTTAATTTATAATCCGCTTTGGCTCATAAAATAATGGGTTCTCCGACTTATTATTAATTACGATAATAAGCGCATAAATTCTTAAACTTGGTCCAAATGATTTTTTTATGCCCAAATTTCTTGATGGGTCATTAGATGATATAATTTAAAGTATAACTACTATTTTACGAAATTTTTATATGGGTTTTTATGCATGTAATAATGATGCGTACCTTTTAACTAGTTGAATTTATTAATTGATAAAATTTTAATTTTTCTATTATTTTCAAATTATGAATTTTTCGAGGTACTACAAGCATGATCCGACGACTTTAGATTTTTCTCTCTTACCTTGAGATCACGCCGGACCTTTGGCCTGTGTTCGTAGCACGGCTATGGGCGGTTGTTACCTCTACCAAACTGTCGGCACACGATCGTGTGTGTGTGTGCAACTATTACTATTGGTTGTTTAACGTTGATTTGCGAATGTGACCCTCATTCTCATCTATTATCCTTATTCTCTCATCTATTCACGATCTCTCTAACTTTCATCTATTCTTGGTACTCTATTTGGCCATCATTTGATTGTCTAATATAACAAACATAATCATGCCAGGCAACATTATAAAGGGCCCGATCTGGTCCTGGGAGGAGCGCCCGAAAGGCTATTTACTCACGGGGGTTAATGATCTGGTGTATGGCATAACACCCAATTGTCATACTATCAAATTTAATCGAAGACAATCAATCAAAGTACTATGTTCTCACGGTTGAAAGAATATAAACCAACGTGCTATCGGACTAGTGCACTTTTGTGCAACCATACATGCTATCTCGTTATATGGCCAATCCGTTATCATACTTGTTCTGCTATTTTCATATGAAAGTACCATTGTTCTCTTGCTATATGTGACATTACTCTCGTGACTATATTTGATCGTTCTCTCTAGTTACCTTGCCTACAAGACGTTAATCACTTAAAGCATGCATGTTTACACGAGATATTAAGTCCTACTGGACGATTATCGCTCATCCTGTGCTATTATTTCATGTGTTTCAGGTGAGTTTGATGGGGACTACCACACGCATGAAGAAGGGGAAGAGCAAGAGTGACCAGTCATTTCGTCAACCAACGTTATAGTAGCTAGTTAGATAGTTAGTTGTTTTGTTTTAAATAAAGCACTTTGGGCCCATAGTTTTGGCTCTGAATTAGTGAATGTAATAGCATTTAGTGGAATTATCAATAAAGATGGTTCATTTGGTATTATTCCAATTTGTACAGTGGTGTGATGTCTATTCCTCGCTCTATACTATTATTTACTATTTATCGCTCTGATATTCCGCGTCGGGGCGTTACAAGCCTTCTCTTAGACAAATACCAAACTCTCTTTCAGAAAAGAATACAACATGTACATAGAGAGAGAGGAGAAATGGAGCGCTGCAGAGTTTTGAATGTTGCTTTGGCGCTCAGTTGCTTCTTCACTCAAGAGTTTGAAATGCTTGCGTTGAGTCTTCTATGAAAAAACCAGATGAAGAAGAAAGTTATTTTCCAAAAGTTGTTCTGAGAGTTCCGCATGCTCATCTTTTATAGGCTCTAGGGGAGATATCCGTTTGAAGGATCCATTGAGTCTTGATCTTCAGTTCATGCAAGTTTCCAAGGCGTAATTCCTGTGTCTAACGTATACTTCATGTGGGTACCAGATATCTGCAACATTTAATGCACAGAGGGTGGTGTTAGGTAAGAGAGAACATGCATTAGTCAACACCCATATCTCTTTTGTAGAAGTCCCCATTTCTGGCAGACAACCTACTATTCTGGGTAGTCTCTTTCTGTCTATCAGAAAAGAAATGTCTTTCTGCAATATGCACAAGGTAAAAAGGTATAGCCTAAACCTGAAAAGTATTACCTGCTGCATTTAATGTTTGAGACTTCCAGATATGTAGGAGATATTGTATGAAACATACAAACAAAATTGAAATAAAGTAAGTTTGCGCGAGAAAGAAATTTTGCTGGATAATTGGTGCAGCTATGAAGATAAGTGGATTCTATTGAAATCAGTCATCAGTAATTGGTATGAATAAAGTGTTTGTACACTAATCAGAATCAGTTTAGTCCTAATTGGAAGTACATAAGTCAAGTGTTCATTAATCGTAATGCTCATTTCACTAATTAGAATGGTGGTCACCAATTGACATACACTAGTTGATAGGTGAATAACACTAATCAAATAACACTAACATTAAACATGGATGACTTAAACATGAAACTATTAAATAAAGTGAAGTAACGCATGTATAATAAGATCACTAAACATGGTTAACTTTTAAACATGGAATAACTAACATGAGAGCATTCACATTGATACGTACTTACATTCATAGTTGCCATCAACTTATAGGCTTCCCCATTGCTCCATCCCTAGTTCGTCTGATGTTCTTCGGGTTAGCTAATGTCTTCTCAGATGTGAAGTTATGCATCTTATCTTGGATTAGAGGGCTCACCGCCTTGAAGTCCCCATCCATCTTTGGGATTGGCGATCTCACAGACCCTCCTCTGACAAAGCTTCCTGCGCTCAGGAGACTGGTGATCTCTACTTGCAGACGAATAGAAGGCCTTCTTACGTCTTGGGACTGCACGACTTTGTTGGGCTCCAACACCTAAATATGTTTTTGCAGTGACCTCAGCTTTTTACCTGAGGAATGACTGTCATCGAGGACGCTCGGGCTATATTGGTATTGAGATGGATCGAAAATAGAGTGAGAATATTTCGACACCAAACATGACGTAATGCACCATTAAGAAGTGCCCATTGCTGCGAGATTGGTGTCTACAGTAGTATAGCAAGCTCACCCCCATTCCTTAGATCACGTTGGATGGAGCTTCCTACGATTAAGTCATGCATGATGCCGAAGTGACCACTCAACCTCAAGGGCATGTACCTTAGAACCAAAAAGTAACTCTGTGTCCTAGCAAGTTGCAGCCCCGACACATTAGTTGTGTCCTAGCAAGGTTGATTTAGGACTATATTGCTGCCAGGTTCTTGACATGGCCTCTCTACGTGCCCCCCTCATGGTGGCAGCGGCGGCCACCCATCTATCCCTTCGACAGGTTTCAGGGGTGGGCATGGGCCTACCGAGGGTGGTCAACATCTCCCTATCTCTCTGGAATTGTGGCTCCAAGTGCGGGAATGTTGGGAGGAGGAGCCTCACCGTTGAATGCTGCACCGTCCGGGAAAGTTGGACAAGGGAGCCGACCAAGGGTGGGGATGGGTGAAGCCGTGAAGGGAGGAGGAGTTTCTCCGTTGGTCTATCTCTTTCACACACACACGGATATTTTCGTCCTTTTGTCTATATGTTGACAGTTCGGTCTATCTAAGAAGGACGGAATATTTATCTCATTCTAACGACAAATGAACCACAGAAATATAACCGATATTTTTTTTTTCAATTTTAGGAGTAAAAAATTTAATACTCAGATTTTAGGGATAAATCCAAGAATATGGATAAGTTGGGGGGTAATAAATATTTTTCCCTAGAATATTTTCTGAAGACCCATATGCTATATTTTAATAACATGAAAAGATTAATAAGACTAAATTAATCATTTACAAATCGTTGTGAAGTTAAGCCAATAAGTATTTTCTCAAAGTCAATTAACTCAGCAGGCAACAATATACGAGCAGGCTCCCGGAATATGCGGTCTTAGGGGATATAAAGATAAAAGGAAAATATAAGTTATAAAATAAAATACACACGATCTGAGAGCGTATATATGTAATTAACCTTAACAAATACGTCAAGGGCGGGGTTCTACCATATAATACTTTTAGTTCGGTAAAGTGGCGATTCGGTAACGTGACGGGAGGTTGGGAGAGGCAGTCACAGGGGCAAGCAGCAAGGCCATGAGACCGATCGATACGTAGAGTAGAGAGATGGGTGGGTTTCCGTGGGGAAAAAGGCGTGGGGGCGGTGGGCCATCGCAGTCTTCTGCCCGTTCCGCGTGTAGTGTTTTGCTGGTTTCCCGTTCTCCAAAGCTGGGAACGTGGTACGGTGCGAACCGCAAACACTCCGAAGCTGCCACATGCCCACTTTTGGGTTTCAGGGTTTGGCTGGGGGAGCGCAGACCCGGCCCGAGCCTCGGCACCGCTTTAAAACCGGCCCTCGAAAAAGCGAAACGGGTCCCAGGAAATACGGTCTGGCCGTCACATTTGTTGAGCAGGAGTTATGATCATTGTTTTTATATCCATGCCTATAACATTACTGGATACATTTATTGTCAGGGAGTACGCTTGTGCTGCCTACGATAGATCTTGGAACAAAACTTTTGTATAGACTGAATTGTCGTTATCTCTATGGACGCGGCCTGGGTAGCCGTGAAAGAAGCCAGGCAAGTAGCACTCTCGCCCACTTGACGCCACCAACTTATCTCCATTTGAACACTTGCCAAGGAAAAGAGACAAATAAATGCTGTTTGAATTTTAACGAACGGGTCGGGCCCAGCAAATTAGGTCCAGGCCGACCCGGGGAATAAGCCCAGTTCTAAAAAACTTGGAAGGGTCCGGGTCCTATTGCAATCCGCACCCCTCAAATCTCAAGTCTCGACATATTTTGGTCTAATTTGGCAGATGCCATCACTTCAGCAAGGGCAGGAAGTGGTTGGCTTCATTGACTTACACAGTTTTGTGTATATATATATTATATATAAACAACTCTTCACTAATGGACAGCAACCAACTCCACACTCCACCAAAGAGATGGGCTGTCCCCATATGAACCAGCGAATAGTCTGGCTCTTAGCGTCCATTTTTTTTCCAAGACTTGGAGGGAATGAATATTCTACCCACAGCCTGCCCCTTGTCAGTGTCCATCCACATATGAACATGAGAAGCAGAGGGCAGCTCGGAAGACGACTCTGTGGAGTAGAGAGCCCCATTGACTTGCGTTAACAAAAGGAGAGAGATTGGCCTACCCACATGATCGATCAAGTCGATCTCACTCTCTCTCTTATTAATCAAAACAGCCATAGATTATGGAGCAAGAATCCATGTGACGTTGAGAAGGTGGGCGAAAGAACAATTGGGCGAATTAAGGTGAATTGTAACTACCGCATGTGGTGGAATAAATTTATCGTGGTGGAATAAAATTAACGAATGTGCCCCGTAATCCAAGTCTAATTAATCTCAGGTTTTTCTTTATAATATGATACTTGAGTTTATAAGGAATGTTAAAGACTTAAATTAGATCCAACAATTACAAAAAATTTTGAATTTTCTTTTCTGACTCACCTTCAAAATTTCTTGTAAACTAAGGAAAATACTCATCATGTAATACCGCTCCTAATTTCGCTTGATGCCCGCATGGTCCACGGGAAGAGTTTTTGACCGGCTAAAAGAGGAAGCAGGTAGCGAAGCTTGTGAGTGGATGCCGACTGGTTCTTCCAGGGAGACGGAAGCGCGGGGACATCGGAGACCGCGACGTCTTGGTTAGTTTGATTCACCGTTAAACTATCCATGGATAGTTTAATTATGGGTCTCTTAACCAAAAATTTAACCAATTTCAGTTTGTCATCTTGCCCAGTACCCCCACTAACTAGGGTAGGTTTACCCACGTTTTCTTTTTTAGTCAACTCAAAAGTTTGACTCAATTTATATTTTTTGTAATTAAAAATAAGATAATTTTTACATATATCTAGTTAAAATAATATTACAATTAATGATATTTTTATAAAATATTTAAAAAATAAAAAAATAAAAAAACCTGTCCCATGGGGGTTAACTCTGCCCCACCTGTTGAGCAGCGGCAGAGTTATCCACAGGTAACCGCAATTATTACGGTTACCCTGGTTCGCTCTATCCCTCCCTGTCAAACTAAAAATGGGGTTTAAACCCCTGTCAAACTGGCCGGCCTTCTCATGTCCAAGAGAACAGAGCGAGTCGCTTTTCTTGAGATGTCGAGTGGGGTTATGAGATCCATCACTCTACTTAACTAGTCCGATAAAATATGTAAGTTTGGAGGAGAGCTCTCTAATACTTGAGTCAATTAATTAAAATTGTTGCAATTAAAGTGAGTCGGGGGTATTTTAGTAGTAGTTATATATTTTTAATCATGCATATATTGAAACTTATATTGATCTGACTAAGTCGAGGTGATAAAAAACTCTTAATTCTTATGTAAGATTAATCCCAAGAGACTATGTACATACATGTGTCCGAACCACGTACGTAGAACAAAGCTTCTGATCAGAGGATCCACAGACAGGCCATATCATCTCGTGCAACAATGGCTATGAAGTATTTACCTCACACATACATGAGCTATCTTATGTGGAGAACATCTCCTCCTCTTGTTCCAACTTGATGCCTGTAGCTGATTCCTCCTACTACCGCGTTTTCTGCAAATACGTTGGGGCGATGGTCGCGTGGGGTGGGTGGCGTTTGAACATGCTCTACAAACGTGACCTCTCTTCCCTTTCCAAACTTCTTTCATCCAGCGATAAATGCCCATTGAAGAAGAGAACAAAATTAGGAGGGAGGAAGGTGAAGGAGAGCCAACCAATTTTGGAACCAGTGTGACTCAGCGTTACGTGTTACGGGCGTGTACCTCTGTCCTTTGCTCCGTCTCTGTGAGCCCTACTGCCCTAACACTCGCCGCCGTCCCTGCATAGAGGGGAGGGGCTCTCTCCCGTCTCTGTCTGCATTAGTAGGATCCATCCCCTCTGAGTTTGGTCTGCGTTCTCCTCCCGTAGGAGTTTTTGTTTCTCCTCCCATGTGTCGCCTTATCTGTGGCCCTTGTTCCCAGGTTTTTGGCTGTGACTTAGTACGTGTTGGCGTTTCCTTGGTACGTTCGTTGTTGTTGTGTATGTATGATTTCTACTGACGATGGTGATCGTTGTCTCAGGTCCGACTTCTTGTTCAGCAGCGCACCTAGTTCATTTGCCCTCTTGGTCCCTTCTTTGTGGAACGCAACTTGATCTAGGTGATTTCTCCTCAGTCCGACCATGTCGAACTCCTCCTTGGTGGTATTGATGATTAGAGGTGTACCTACCCTTGTTGTGTCTCCATTGTCTTTCGCCGGTGAACAATCACAATAGTCTTATGCGACGTCGGCAGCTGTTGTATCTCTGTTCTTCTAGCGCCTCTAGTAGCGTCCCTTGGCATCCCGCTCTCCAACTGTGTTTTTGAGGGCGTCTTCATCGTTCATGTCGTCCAAGGGCATTGCTCTTCTTGATAGCTTCTCGCCAACATTGCTAGCTTCTACCGGATTGTGGAGTTTACCTATAGTTTGAGGATTTATTTCAGTGTAAAGACCTTGGTGTAACGACCCTCTTTATACCGGTACGGTTACCCAACCCACATCGGTATAATGAACGTCGCTACAGTGGGACATTTACCCAACAAAATCAATAGACTGAAATGTACACAAATATATCACATAACAGTGGAAAGAAAGAGCCAAATATAATTTTATTCCATCATCCACATTCTATTCACAGTCCATATAGAGGAAAAGAAAACTAAATATTTAATAGCTGAGAAATGAAATTACATTGTCCACATTGTCCATAATTGATTTACAAAGTGTCCTTTATTACATACTATGAAAAATAAAAGTATAATACTGAGACTCCACAAAGATCTCCTACTCCCGCTCCGAGTCACCCCTGACTATCTCTTCAGATGAAGTAGAAATCTCTGCACCTGTACGTCGAAGCAAGAGTGAGTCCAAAAGACTCAACAAGTACATCCATTCACACTAAGCATACATACATCACATGTAATATTCACATTTTTCATATTATACAATTATCACATAATAAACCATGAATCAAATAAACTTTAAAGAAAACTAAACATGATTTCTACATTTTTCCAACACATGGTACTTGACTTAAGATAAATTTACAAGGATTTAAACCTATCACATGCTTCCTACATCTTCTTTACACATGATCTAAATTTACATTTTATTACATGTATGTTGTAACATAACATTGAATTAAGTATAAATTTTACACTTAAAATAGAGAACAATCCTAGCATGAATTCTATGCACAATTTCACATTCATATACATTTCTAACATGGTTAGCTTGCTGTTTTACATGAATTTAACACTTCATAACAGAAAGTACATGTTATCATGTCATGTCTACATTTAAAGATTTCACATTTCTCATACACATAATCACATTTCTTAGTTATGTGCCATGACACATAGTCCAAACCACCTCTAGAAGGACACACACTTGTCACATCACACACATATCTATCATCTAGGTAACACAATGATAGATCTTAGTTATTGCGTAGAACCGGGGAAGCACTCTCCACCCTAACCAGCGGTACTTGTCCACTTCCAGGATTTAATCCAATGCCAATGGGATATCACACACTATGAACCTTCCCGTGGAGACTTTACCACAGTATGGTTCCACAGCCCTCTAAGGTAGCAGTGTCACCCATTGACATATTTACACATTTTCTCAATTTAAAAATATACTTAATGCACAGTCTAACACACTTGTTTCATATTCACACATCCACATATTGTAATATTACCTAGCATGGTACTACTATTTACAGAGTTAAACAAACATCATATGGTCGAATCATGCTGTAATTTAACGAATTTATGGTTAATACGCTAAACATGTCTTAATTGCTCTTTTCATGGGTAAATAACGAAATCAGTATCTATTGTTATCCAATATGCATGAAAACTTAACCACCTATAGGTTACAGTTGAGCATGTACATACTAAATTTCACGATTTTCTGTATTACGCACAATTTATGAAATTGAAACAGTCATATCACATAATTCGTAAATACTCAATTCTGCATGATTCACAATGGTAAACTACACTAACCAATTTATAACATGTATTTTAGTCTTGGTTCCACATAATTTTCTGGAAATTTCAGCTTTTGTACAATTTATTTGAAAATTTTAAATAATAGTACATGCTCACTATATTATGATCCAGAAAATATAACAATTAACACAGTCATCAAATTCATCAAATTTTACAACATGCTCTGATATCGGTGCTAACACACAAAAAATTTCTGACATCTAGATTCCTCACAGAACCATTCAATAGTAATTAAAACATGCTTAGGATAGGGTTCCAGAAATTACTAATAATTATAACAATGAACAAAATTTATCACAATCACACAGCATGTTCTACTAGACATATTTTATAACATATAATTTTTACTATATATCCTCATGCGCAAAAATCACGAAAATTAAGTCATAGGGAGCAAACAGTCCACTGTTCTTGCCTGAAGAACTCAACGGCAAGGGGATGGCCGTTTACCCAGTTAACGACAACATAGTGCGCCGCCAATTTAGGATCTTAACGGCAAGAGATCCCGCTGTTAAGTTCCTATCTATGCAAAACACAGACTGAACGCAGGAACTTGGTGAAATTGGTGTTCCAGGACTCGAATAAAAATCCGTAAAATGCCTTGGACTTACTAGACACATGTATGATGATGTGAAAGGGGTACTTGCCTTTAAGAAAATCTATGAAGGGGATTTGGGTCGATGAAGCTCTCCTCGGCCAGTGCCAAAGAGCCTCCAAATCCCCCAAATCTGGTTTCTGTGTTGATCTTCGAAGCACGCCGGAGTTGGGAAGATACACCCTAACGATCAGACTCCCTCCCAGTTGATGAAGAACGCCGGAAGAAGCCTCCAATCACCGGATCCACGGTTCCAGAGTTCAGGGTTCGCATAGAGAAACTAGGGTTTTTCTCAGAGAGCAAAAGAGATCCTATCCAACGAAGAGAGGGGTTTTGTAGGGTCAAGGGTTCGGGGGCTTGATAAGGTAAGGGTTGTAGCCGTTGGACGACGATTTCTAAAACAGAGAGCGAAGAATCACAGGCGTTTCCGATCTGAACGCAACAGATCTGGGGAAGTAGACGTCCATATCCTTGGCCGCCTACCTGGGGTTAGCGTCCATCGATGTGGACACTGACCTTCCCCTAACGTCAACTCATGTTGACGCCAAAAGGGTTTTTGGCCAGACAGAATTGTAGTAATTCTGCTACACTAGGTATATACATACACCGTACAATATACATAATTTAATTATTAAATAAAACATCATGTATGCAATATATATATAGATATATTATATATATATACATATAACATTACAATTATAAATATTATACATATATACACACGTACTCAATTATATACATAAGGTATACACACATCATATGACAAAATCTAACCACAAATAGGTCAAAATTTGAGGGCCTTACACCCTCTCCCCCTTAAAGAACTTCGTCCTCAAACTTAGACCGACACTACTCAAACAACTGGGATATTTCTTCTTCATGCATCCTCAAGCTCCCAAGTAGCCTCCTCTCGCGAGAAGTTGGGCCATAACACTTTCACCGATGCAATACTCTTGTTTCGAAGATGCTGAACCTTCCGGTCAAGATAGCTACTGGTTGCTCCACAGAAGAGAGATCTGGCTGGATCTCCACTGGCTCGTGGCTAATAACATGAGATGGATCTCTGCATACCTTCTGAGAATAGATACGTGGAAAACGGGATGGACGCTAGCTAACGTTGGGGATAAAGCTAGCTCATATGCCACGTTGCTCAAGGTCTGAGAATCTCATGCGGGCCAATGAATCTAGGACTTAACTTACCCCATGCCAAATCTAACTACACCACGAGTAGGCAAAATCTTCAAAAAGACCATGCTCACCTACCTCGAACTCCAAATCCTTCTCCTATTGTCGGCATAACTCTTCTGCCTATCCTGTGCCGCAACAAGCCTCTTCCTAATCAACTGGATCTTATCCGAGTCTCCTGAACTAACTTTAGAGCAATCAGCTACTATCGCATGTCTCCTCCCAACACAAGGAGATCTACAGGCCTACCATACAACGCCTCAATGGAGCCATACCAATACTCGCATGAAAACTGTGTGTTGCGAATGCGAACTCCACAAGAGGTAAATGGCGCTCCCATCATCCTTCAGTCTAGAATGCATGCCCTCACATATCTTCGAGCGTCTGGATAGTCCTCTCGGACTGTCCATCTGTTCTGGGGATGAAACGCCGAACTGAGCTTCAATTCAGAACTAATGCATCCTGAAGACCTTCCAGACCTCGAGTAATCTCGGATCTCGATCCGAATGATCGGCTTCGGCACACCATACAATCTAATAATACTACTAACATACAATCTAGCTAAGCTCTCTACTGACTGCTTCTTCTTCATGGGCAAGAAATGCACAGTCTTAGAGAATCTATCTACCACTACCCAATCGAGTCATTACCCCGTCTAGATCGAGGCAAACCCGTAACAAAATCATAGTGACAGCCTCCCACTTCCATACTGAGATCTCCATCTTTTGCATAAGACCAGATGGTCGGCGGCCGCTCTGCCTTCACTTGCTGGCAAACTAGACATCTAGACACATACTCCGCTACATCCTTCTTCATGCAGACCACCAAAAAGATCTCTTCAAATCCTGGTACATCTTAGTGTTACCCGGATGAATAGAGAATCTAGACCTATGAGCCTCCGCTAAAACATGCTCACAGACATCTATCATGTCTGGAACACAAACACGGTGATGTAATCTAATCATGCCATCCTCATCACGAGCAATGCCCGCCTTGCCCACTAACTCTTGGAGTCTAGGGTCAGCTTTCTACTACTCGATCACCTCATCCACCCGAAGACCTAATGGACAACTGAGCTACAAATGTCTGGCACAATGATGGCTCTAACTCAGTCATCGCACACGCTGCATCCTCCAACATCTTCCAATCCTGTTGGAGAGATGACCTCTTCCTACTAAGGGCATCCGCTACGACATTCGCCTTTCCAGGATGATACTGGAGGTCGAAGTCATAGTCCTTCGGAACTCAATCCATCTTTTCTACCGGGTTTAATTCCTTTTGGAGAGAAAAGATACCTTAAGCTTTTGTGGTCAGTGAACCCTCAAATCTGACCCATAAAGATAGTGTCTCCAGATCATTAGTGCATGAACCACTGCCGCAAGGCAAGATCATGAGTCGGATAGTTTTGCTCATGCTCCTTCATTGGCGAGAAGCATATGCTGTAAGGAATCGATCAGAGCGCAGCAGAAAGCGCGATTCCCTCAGGTTGATATCGTTGCCGGTGGTCGGAATCGAACAAAACGGAAAACCCGCATGAAGGAAGATCCGATCTTTACCTTTGCGGGATTGCGAAACTCCCGAACCCGGGGAGGTGGTAGTGCTGGAGGCGCTGGTGTTCAAGCCGTTCAGGTGTCCGGCCTCTAGATGTATCCACGCGAACTCCAGACGCAGACGGATCTCCTCGGTCTCCACGCATCTCCCGGATCTCAACTCACCATGTGCCAGGAGAGAGAAGAGGTGGAGCGCCCTAAGGAGAGAGAGAGGAGGGGGGCGGCCCTAGAGAGAAGACCTGTAGCTTGGGCCAGTTTGACTCTCCACGTGTATTTATAGACACTGCAGTTTTTCACAAAACCCAGTTATTGTCTATAACGTCCATCCTTCTAAGTCTGCTCGGAATTCTATGCGTTGTGACCCTCTAGGCCCAAGTGCTAGTCCAGTTTTCAGCCCATTAAATGCAATAACTCTTTATTGACTTACTGTAATTAATTAATAAATCATATTAAAATTACACAATCGATTATCGTCTCACGATAATTGACCGGGCTTCCATCAAGTTGGGTGCCAAGCAACACCACTTGATCCTGGAAAGCATTGGGGTTCAGCAACCTAATCAAGAACCTTTTGCGTCAACATATATCACGTGACTATAATCCTTCGCTCGTACAATGATCCCAAGTGCACTTAGGGTATGGTCCACTGTCAAACCCTAATGTGTGCACTCACTTGGGTTAGATGCCGCACAGCAATATCAGAAAACTCCTTTTCTGATAAGTAGTCTTGCCCTGGCCAGGGACTATCAGGCATCTTTCTCTAGAGCATTCACTCTCTATTACCGAGAGCGAGTGATCCCATATTGACCACAAATCACCCTTCGAACGTATTCCGCTAGATCCGAACACTTAACTGATTAAGACCTCATGGCTAGAGATCTATAGTTAAGATCAAACCTAGAAGTCCACCGACAAGGTGTCTTGGTGTCTCAGGTCTAAGGACCAATCACGCCACTGTGACAATGAATCTAGCTGTTGACAGTTAGGTAACATTACCATCCAGCGATTCATAACGAATCAGTTCAGTGGAACTCATTCTCTAATGAGCAACTACAGATTCACCTTAGTGTCTCCACACAAGTGACTATGAGACCAGTCACCCTCATCATATGAGCAGGTGCAACCTGTACTAGTCTAACCGGATATTCGATGTCCTTCTAGAATATCCCCGACAAGGACAATTAAGAATATACGTTAAAGGATATTAATCCCATTGTTACGATCTCATCATAATATCCATTGTGTATATTCATGGACTTCATAATGAAACGATAACGACGATTACACATAATGAATATAACAACCTTATTTATTATTAAAGAACAAAATTGTACAGTTATGATTGGCTTGAGGACATCCATAACTAACAATCTCCCACTTGGACTAAAGCCAATCACTTTATGTCTAAACCCCTAGACTCTAGGTGGCGCTCAAACACAAATTGAGTCAGAGCTGTCAGTGGATCTGCAATGTTGTCAACGAAGGAACTCTTTCCACCAGTACATCTCCTCTAGTGATGATCTCCCTGATCAGGTGAAATCGCCTCAGAATGTTGCTTTGGCTTCTGATGAGACCGCGACCCTTTCGCTTGCGTAATGGCCCCATGGTTGTCACACAGCAATGGATCGGATCAGAGTCACCCGGCACCACACCAAGGTCGGTGATGAACTTCTTCATCCATACTGCCTCCTTGGTGGCTTCAGCTGCAGCAATGTACTCAGCTTCTGTCATTGAGTCTGCAGTGGTTTCTTACTTGGAACTCTCTTCCAGCTCACTACACCCCGTTTAAGGTGAACACCAACCCAGATGTAGACTTGCTATCATCTGGATCTGACTGGAACTCAAGTCAGTATATGCCCGAAGTTTCAGTCCCTCCTCCATAAACAGAAATATATCCTTAGTCCTTCTCAAGTACTTAAGATACATTTCACTGCCATCCAGTGTGGTTTCACCTGGATTTGCCTGATATCTGCTCGTACACTTAGAGCAAATGCTACATCAGCCTTTACATAGCATGACATACATGATAGACCCTATAGACGGGCATAGGGGACTCTATCCTGACTGCCCCTCTCTTCAGGAGTGTAAGGCCCTCGAATTTGTTGCCATTTTATTTATTTTGCGTTGAGTCATGTTATGTGTGACCTTGTGTATGCTTATGCAAATAGCTATGTATGTATTGGTTGTTGGGCTTATGTACGCGTGTGTATAATTATATGGTATATATGGCTTAATGCATGGTGTGATAGTGTGTACACTATACTACATACATTGCATATATATATATTCTATATATATATTATATATTATATATAAGTAAGCAGGGTTTCTTTCTGCATGCTTTTGAGTTCTGGCCGAAGGCCAACTTAGCGTCACATGTACGGACGTCTATGAGAAACCAACGTCCATCCATGGACGCCAACTTCTAGGTAAGCGGCCAACGATGTGGACGTCAATTTCTCTGACATGCATGCGTTGCAGACCCCGAAATTCCGGGGGCAAGCAAGCCCAGCCATTGGGGAGATGTCCCCAACGGCTATCAGGCCTTCACATCACCCCTCCGGGATATCTCAAACCCATTCTCCTATAAACCAAACCCCTTCTGCACCAGAAGAACTCTCTTGACTCTTTGAAGAGAGAGAGAAACCCTAGCTCTGGACTGAAGGAAACCTGAAGTTTGCATGCTTTGATCCGGAAATTTGGATCATCCGGCGACCTACAACAACTGGAAGCTAGCTGAGCCTAGAGGAAGGCTTCCCCGACTCCACCTGCTGTGGAAATCGACCAGAACCCAAAGGAGTGGTGTTTTGGAGGCTTCTTGGGACTGCCCAAGGAGAGCTTCATCAACCTCTTTGATCCCTTTAAAGATTTATTTAGAGGCAAGTAACCTACATTTCGTCCTGTAGGTGTCTAGTAGGTTTTTACCATTTTTGCAGTTTTTCCTCGTGTCCTGGATCCTCACATTCTCCTTCTTTTGGAGCTCGGGTCTGTGTTTTGCACAGACTTGAACTTGATGGCAAGACCCCTTGCCATTAGATCTTCAATTAACGGCCAACGATGTTGCCTTAAGCTCCGTTAACGGCCAGACCGTGTCGTTAAGTTCTTCAGGGCAGAACGTGAGCTGTTCTCCCTTCTATGTGATTAATTCCGAAGTGTTTTCGCATGAGGATATAATGTAATCGTATATGTTATGTAAAATAGACAATATGATGTGTGTGGAAATTTTCTGTGCTTTTTGGGTGAATGGCATGAATTTTTAGACTTATTGAAATACATGTTTGGAAAATGGATTATGCATGTTACCTACTGTCTACATGATCCCTGAGGAATGGAATGCCCTAAATTTTTCTAAACCATGTGTATGCGTATCAGTCCATGCCCTGCAATTTTGAGAATTTTTCCATGATTGTGGAATTTACTGTAATTTCTGTTTTGGAAATAGATGACATGCGTAGGATTGTAAAGTTTACAGTAAATTGTGTGTTGTGCAATAAATCGGGAAAATTCCTATGATAATTGGTATGTTAGGTTCAGGGCTGTGAATTGTCAAACTGGATATCATGTTATGTTCCATGATAAATTGAATTATGAATGGCATGAACTGAATGTTTTAATTTCTGTAAATGTAATATGACTCATAAAAATTTGGAAATTTTTATGTGAGGTCATGAACCTGCAATTGGTGTGTGGTTAAAATTTCATGATATTTGGATAACTGTAAAGTGTATTATGAAATTTCCATGTGAAAATATGTGATAAATGCATGCTATCATGAATATGATTTGATGATGTGTTTGCCAGCCCGATTAATGTGAGCTACTAAATGTTTATGTTCTGTCAACAGTAGTATCATGATTAGGAAAACAGAGCCATGTGTATAAGTGAGAGATGTAAAGACGTGTAATATGTGTGTTAAAAATCAGAATGTGTAATGTGTAAGAATGTGTAGAAACCATGATAGAAATTTTTCTTTTTATGCATGCAAGAATCCCATGTTTGGTTGCTTCCATGTTTTAGCCTCATTTGAATGTAGCTTTCATGTGATTACGTGAGTAGAAAGCATGTGATAGGATATTATTTTGGAATGGCTTAAATCATGTACCATGTGTTTTAAAGTTGTAGATTATCATGATAGGTTGTCTTTATCAATGTCCAAGCATGCTATATGTTTTGCTTTGCAAATTGGAATGAAAAACCTACTGTGACATATGCATTTATGAGGTGTGTGGTGTTATTTGCTGAGTCTTTGAGACTCATTCCTTGCTTCGGCGTACAGGTTTAGTTGGTGACCCTACATCGTTAGAGGAGACCGTGGAGAGTGACTCCGAGCGTGGCGAGTAGCCTGGTTGAGTTGTCATCGTGACATTTTGCTTTCATTGTATGTATTGAGGCATTGTAATGAATCTACTATGTAATTGGGACAAGCTATGAATCTGATTTTTAGCACTTTATTACGTGGACTTTAGTTATCTTTAAATTGTCATTTGAATCATGTATGTTAAATGTGGATGATGAAATGAAGACAAGTAGTTTCTTTTGTTTCCGCTACTCTGTATTTATATTTATGAGCATCTCAATCGTATGTTATTGTTTGGGTAAATGTCCCACTGTGATGACGTTCATTATACCGACGTGGATTGGTATAACGTACCCATATAAAGAGGGTCGCCTCAAGGAGTCTTAGAGACTGCTTCTAAAGGGATTAATCCCATGTCTCATTGGTATGAGACCTCTCTTGGAATTTCCATTCCAAACCTTTTGACAATGGTATCTATGTACATGGATTGGGTCAGCCAAGCATCCTCTAGATCTA